>VZRM01006138.1:844739-1125015 GCA_013397955.1 Grantiella picta | reverse complement strand
AAGTTTCAGGCAAGTTTCAGGCAAGTTTTAGGGAAGGGAAGGGAAGGGAAGAGAAAGAAGAGAAGAGAAGAGAAGAGAAGAGAAGTGGTAAAAAACCCATCATACGTCATCATACAAATTGAGATGCTCTCAGTTTCATTGCTTAGCTCCAAAGACAATGAGTAGGCAGGGGCAAATTTTGGGAAACCCAATTCTCTCTGACTAACCTGGTTTAGGACACTATTTCTGGAGCTAGAGAATGCATGTTAGCCAAAGGAGGATTTTTCTGTGGGGGATGTTGGGTGACCTGGGAAGAAAATGCATTTGATTTCAGAAGATAAGCATTTTCCTTTTTCCTTTCTCCACACCACCTGGAGTTTTGAAGTTAATCCTTAAGCTTTTTACTAAGTGTTACCTTGTCTACACTGATCAAATGTTTCTCCACTCCCACTGATACAACCATTTTAATAAAGACTGGATGCTTTTCCTCTCTTTACTGGTCAGATAGTATCTCCATAATCCCTACTACCATCTGTATTGTACACAATTGTGCTGATGGTAGCAGAGCTGACTGACTTTCTGCATCACAAGCCTTTTGATCACACAACACAGGAACTTCAAATGTGATGCTGGGAGAAAGGGAGAGAGACACAGACCAAATGAAAATTAATTTATCCTGTCCAAGTCCAGTCTTTCCCTGAGGCAGAGCAGCAGGATAACACAGAGAAAAGCTAGCTCCCTTTTCCAGAACCACACAAAGCACAAATAGAAAAAGCCCTATGAAGTCACATGGTCTTCTGACTTATTGCTATAGAATTATCCTTTATATTGTATTGTATGCTACAGTTTTAACTTACACATCCACTGAAACAACCAACATTTCCCTTAGGCATATATTCCAAAAACTACTAGGTCACATTCTGAGGAAATAAAGGGATAATAATTGCAAAATCTTGCCATCTGTCAGATTTTTAAGTCATATATATTAAATAAAAGCAGAACTGCATTAAAAGATCATTAATTCTAACACTTGAAAATTTAGCAATGAAGAAATTAATGCTAGAGTACTCAATATCATGCACATCTACAAGATTATATATTATTCAATTTAACAATTCTATACTCTTATTTTTTTTTTTCTTACCTCACTTAATGAGCTGACTGTGACTGTATTGCCTTCTCCTCATTTTTAGGTTTTGGATTCAGGCTCTACACATAAAGCAAAACCTTCTGAAGTTTAATCTCCTTAAAGGTTTTTCTCCGGTGCTCTTCAAAATACAATTTGGGTGTTTCATGCACACTGTGCTCAGGGCAGCCTTGGGCATTGTCAGAGTGGTATTAATTCCCTCTGACTGCCAAAGAGCCCAGGCAGGGAGCCCTCACAAAGGTGGGTGTTCAGTCTGAACCCGAGAGCCTAAATGTTCAAAATACTCAGATTTATGCACTATCATATGCACCCCAAGTTAGCTGCTACTGCATCAATTATAGTGAAGTGCACATGGAACTCCTGGAAATCAAAGCACCTGTCCCAGGCCAGACTCTGGAAGCCAAGGGGTGAAAGTACTGAGTATTAGTGCAAAGCAAAGCACTGGTTTAAAGCTGGATGGGTCAACACCACAGACTCCATACCCTGGACCCAGCCCATTTGTAGATTTCTATAGCCTCATGTTCCCTGGACAATATCTAAGAGCAGAATTGACAGACTTGCTTGTTCACAAAACCTCAGTGGAACCTATTTCCCATTGTGAGAAATAAACATGCATTTGTTGAACTAGGGAAGCAGAAAAAGGTTCAGACTTTAAAGACGGGCACTCATGGGCATGCATTTATGGGTAGTAGGAGAAGAACCAAGGGAACAAGTTTGGATACTACTTCAACTGAATATTTCGACTATTTTAGTCAGAATGGAGAAGATTCAGTAGAAATCACTGAGTTTTTTCTGCCATTCATTAGAGTCATTACAGTAGAGCACATCATTTAATAATTTAAGCTGAGTTTCTTAGACCTAAGTGGATAGCCTAAAGACTGGAATTCTGGAAAACTACTGGTGGCACCACCTTGCCAGTGGCATCCTGTGTTGTGCAAAGCTTAATCTAATAGCTAGTCTCTCAAACAGCTACCTAATATAAAAGAATAGGCAAAAGAATTACAATTTGTGAATTTTGACAATATTTAGTTGTAAGATAGGTAGTTATTCAGAACTGTCAAGATTTATAAGACTTAGTTAGAGTAGGAAAATTACTGTCATGGGCATGGATGTCTGGGGGCTAAGGGTGAGGTTCACTATCAGGGTGTGGAAAAGAGGCTAAGTTCAGCATGGTGTTCAGGTTGACACTAACCTGTCCCACCACATCCAGACCTATTGGACAGCACTCTCTTAATGGTTTATTGCAAGCAATATGTTTTTGTGTATGTCATTGAGCTGTTCCCTCTTTGATTGGAATTAAAGTCTCTCAACAATCCCAACTGCGTATGTGAGAGCTCTCATCCAGATCAGAACTGGACCAAACTTTTGACTTCTTACACAGATATGATGATTTTTGGCCCGAGAACTGGTACTGCCTATCACAGACAGCAAAAGCAGTGTGTATCAAACAGACACCAGTGTGGAACACACCATAGTGTATTTATATACTGTAATATGTTATAACACATGAGCTTTCATTTAACTCTAATGTATGTCTGGTGTCAGAGATCCTGGTATGAATTGAACCCTTCCTGAGTCTCTGATCAGGTTCAATCTCACCTAAATGAGACCAAACTGTCATATCCTCATTATTATCTTGTCTAAATAGAGAGAACTGACACGGGTAACATCTGTTCCAAATTCATGGACACCTGGCCTTTATTGGAAACAACAGTATGGCAAGAGGCCCTGGATCTCAGATCCAGTGATGGGCTCTTTAGAAAAGTGTGCTTTACTGGGAACAGGCTTTGATGATTTGTTCCCTGCCTTCTCCAAGCTTGATTCAGTGTGCCCATGCTCTTCAGCTGCCTCTGCTCTACTTCTGGTTGCACCTAAGACACATCCTCTCACGTCATTAGTCCCAGAGATGTACTCTAATTTCTCATCCTACTCCTGGTTCTTTTGCATAACCAACACTCCTCTACTTCTCTGCACTGCTGCCCACTCACTGCTGCATTGCCTTTTCTCTCACCCAGTAGTCTTGTTAACTAGTCTTATTTTCCCTTTCTGGTAGCTTGGTTATATTTTTCTTGTCTCACTAGACATTCAGTTGTCTTCTAAACTGTTTATCTGTTCCAGTTATCTCCTTCAGCTTTGCTCCCCACTATCACTGCCTGAGAAGTTTCTGTTGTCCTGCTGGCACTGAAGATTCTTTTCAGACCCATTCCTCCTTTTTTCAAGTTTCACCAGTTCCTTGATCACTCTGCAAGCTGCTTGAGAGATCAAGAGCATTTACTACTCACAGAGGTTCCTGGTTTTGCCTGAAAAGATTTAAAAGTCTCTGAGGGAAGCTCTGTGCCAAATTCCCAATTTTGCCCCCCAGTCCAACTCACAGTCTAAGTTTCTCACTTTGTTTGCCATGCACATTTCCAGTGTCTTTGTCTCAGCTCTCCCTAGTCCCCTGGGCATAATATCTGGTTAGCTGGGTCTTGCAAACCGCTGGATCAAGAGGCAGGAAGAGAACCGGAGATGCATACAGCTCATCCAGTGTGGGGGTGTAGACCATGTACAGTCACAGCAGCACAGAGCTGCAATGGCAGGAAGATACCTCTCTCCACTCCACATTCAGAGAAAATGACACTTTCAGGGCATTTATATTCTGAAATTTTGAGATGTGTGATCTGTCTACATTGACTTATCAAGTGTGTGTGGGTTTTCATGTATAAGGAAGCTGCTCCTCACTAAATGTAAAATTTGACTCCAAGCCAAGAACTACTGGAGTTTCTAGGCAAAAAGATAGTTCTGACAATGTATATTCTCTCCAAACTTTCTCTACTCTGATCTCCCTATTTAAAAAAGGAAGGTTAGTGGCTTATAAGAGCTTTAAACATTCTTCTTAGCATTCTTCCAAATTCATGTACAATAGAAAAAAAAGTTACAGGGGAAAACCCCAACAATCTGCTAATGCTTTCCACAGAGAGTAATCATCTGAGAATTGGAACCTGAAGATCAAACTAGGGAACTGGATATAAGAAAAAACCTCTCCTAATATGTTTCAGGAGAAACTTGTTATCAGTTCAATGGACCAACTGGTAACTTGGCAGTATGATGAATGCTCAAAACAATGGAAACCAATCTAAAGCACAAAGGCTGGAAAAGTAAAAAATCAAGTAGTTACTGTCTTTGATTTGTTTTACCCCATTCATATAAATTTAGCTCTCAATGGCTAATATAAAAGTTCTAGTTCAACAGAATGTCCTGTGTGCTGAAGGCATATGGACAATATCTTACATGCACAGTCATGTTTATCTAGCATTGTTTCTACCTCTGTAAGGTATATACCAGCCTATTTTAAAACAGTGATTTTGCTTCCTTGTAACTGATCTTTTTTCACAAGTTTTAATTAAATATAACAAGAAAAATAGCAGTTCTATTAAATAACATGCTGTGAGAGTAAAACCACCTGGTAGTCAAAGATAAATAATAATGTAAGACCAAAAATGCTAATGACATACTATGAGTGCAGTGATCAGCTGATTAGCCATTTAATTTCTCATTTGAAATCAAATTTGCATATCTAACTTATCAATTCGGATGTGACAGTAACATTAAAATTAAATATGTGTTTTGGTATTTCAGTAAATGACAGCCATTGGTTAAATAGCAATAATACTAGCCTTTGGGACAAACATTCAGAGCACATTGCCTAATTAATTTCATTTTCAAACGAACAAAGACTGACTCTGAATGCCCTGTTTCCCTACAAATATGCCTGGAAGGGTTTGTTGCTAACCCTGGAGACTGAAAGATGGTGGCTGCAAAAAATAAGCCCCATTTATAATTTCAAAACCCAACCTCTGAAGCAGAAAGGTACTGTTCAGACATCAGCTCCCCAGACAAGATAAGTGTTTCGGATGTGGTTTGGACAGAGCTGCTCACCAGATATATTAGGACTCTGTGCAACAGTCTTTCTAGCAACTAATATCTTGTAGCATAACACTCTCAAGAAGGAAATCTGAGATTTCTATGGCTTTTTAACTGAAAACACTCCCCCCCCAACATCCCTGACAATTAATGGCTTATGTAGTATTTAATTATTTATGTTCAGAAAAATGACCACCATAGATCACACATCCACGAAATTTTGGCCAATACCTTCTTTACTGATGAAGCTAATACGTGACTTCAGGGACACCAAGAATAAAATTTTGCAAAAACACAAAGATATCTCTTCTCATGCATTATTCAGTACTGCTAATTAATGCATTGTTGATTGGGACCATGTGCCTGAGATCACTATACCTTATACTTTTTCATTATAAATTCCTATTTATGAATCTGGGAACAGAGACACATTGCAATCCATCGTGGATGGATTATCACTGCTTTTAATTATGACTAAAAAACAATAAGGAAAAGTAATTTTTTTTCTTTTTGACCAAGTGACAAGATTGAATTTCCCCACATACAGGTTACCTTTACTTACATTTTCTGTTTATGACAAAGATACTTGCCCGGAATGTTAATTTACAGAGGACAGAGAAAAGAAAAAAAAGAACCTTGCAGTTTGGAACTCTATCTGCTACTTCACATTTAGAATGATGGAAACACAGCCTAAAGAGATATAGAAAGAAACCGTAGTGCAAGCTATGTGGAAAACCTGTATGCAGAAATCCCAGAACTATAAAGACTGTTTTACAGGGCTATAGATTATCACATGATAATATTTGCTTATAGCACATATATATATGTGTAGTGCCCAGATATACGCAAGGGTGGAGAAAATACTCTTTACACAGTGATGTTTTAGTCACTTTTGTTGTTACCATGGTTATTTGTCCCATCTGCAGAGCAATATTCTGTGTGTCAATTTGTGAAAACTATAGGAGATCAAAACCTACATATACCTGAGTATGTAAATGAAAACATTTATGGATTGAAAAAAAAGACTGAAATCCTGCATTACTTTTGTCTTTATTCCTTACTGCATTTCACATATCTGTTTTCCCAAAATTTACAGTCTTTCAGCATAGAGCACTTTCCATGTTGTCAGTCTCACAAGCAGCCTGCAGTTTCAGAGACTAGGTTTGTTATAAACTTATTTCCTTTCATTTCTTAAGTTCTTGGAAAAACCCAACAACTTTTCTGTCTGTCAAACATTGCCATGCCATAAAAATTAGTCTGGTGGATGTGGGCATTGAAGAACTTCAATTTTTCTATCACATATTTATATCAAAATGTTCCATTTGCAGTAAAAGAGAAAGAAAACTGGCTTTGCAAAGGTTTGGAGGATTAAAGAAAACATTTAAGAACAGAAAGTGAGGCTGCCCAAAGCATGCAGAACACCCTGCCTTCTGGGGTGTGCACTAGCCTTCTGTTAATAGCAGACATCTGCTTTTGGCAGCAATTAGGAGGATAATTTCATAAAGAAAGGTGCTGTCAGAAAACGGTAAGACTAATGTTTTTTGAACTAGGTGTTGCTCTTGGAGAATGTCACACAGAACACAGTTTGATCTTCTTGACTACCCCTCTGAACAAAGTGTTGTGGAAAGGATTCGTACTCTGACCATCAGCTCCTCACCAAACAGCCCTGAAGGGCATTCATTAGCAAAGCTAAAGATTATGGTGACAGAGAGAATGTAGGTGGCACATATTTCATCACAAAAGAGAGTTAAATTTGGCAGCTAGTCTCTCATTTCTTTGAAGGGTAAAGAAAAAGCTTTTCTTTTCAGGAATATTCAAATTTGAAAGTTTGTGGACACTGGAACTTCGGTTAAATCAAAATCCAGGGAGTGCATTCAAACTGTCACAGAAAGATGACAAGCCTCAGTTTCCAGTTTTTACTGGCTTAGTAAGCAACCAACTTGTCACCATGTCATGAAAGAGTCACAGTTGCTTCTGTGCCATGCCACCACTCCAAAGCTAAGCCACCAGAAACTGCTGAAGAGTCACTCCATTCATCTTCTCCGCAGCAGCCCTAATGGTGCTTCTGGAGCAGGCAGACAGCATGAGTGACAGCAGCCCTGAAGCTACTTTAATGTGTTTCACAGACACAGGATGGCATTTGTTACCTGAGGTTCAGGGATATGCTTCAGTGTCTTAATGCCTCTTCCTTCGAGTTCAAATTTGCTTTAAGCACTATTCTGCTATCCCAGAAAATCAAGGCCAAACTGCAAGCCATTAGTTACTGCCTGGAGTAGGATCTAGCCACAAGCAATGCAGAATGAAAACCTTAGTCTTGGTATTATTTGCAACAACATGGTATTCAATTGATTTCTGCACCAAAAGGGTTCCCTCCCACTCCACTTGTTAACTAAATTTTTCCTATATAGATCTGCCAAAGCTACTTTTTTTATAAATAAACAGCCCTGGATGAATTTGAATACAAAATCTGAGATAATTCCAAAGAAACTTGTATTTCTTGCAGTGATAAAAAAAATACATCTAAATATTTGTTAGTAATACCACGAAGCATAACCATTCCCAATCAATGCTATCAGATGATGTGCAGCGAGATAAACATAACTGTTGATGAATCCTCACAACAAAGAGAAATAGAAAACAGCATCCAGAAGGTGATTGATTTCTTTAAGGTACTGTAATGAATCAATGTCATTGCTTCTGTTAAGTTTCTGGATATCTGATACCCAGGCCTAGAACTGAGAAACAGTGCCACACTGTAATCATTACTTTTTGTTGCACAGCAAGATCAGAAGTGCTGAAGTAAACTTAGGTTGAAGGACAGTTTCTTGGTGTATTAACTGAGAAACAGAGGAGAGCTATAGCCTTTTACAATGCCAAGGATCTTCATACATGCTAGAACAGCCACATTTGTAGCAGTTAAGCTCCTCATTAATGCCATAGCACTACCCACCCTCCTGTTTATTTATGTATTCATTCTATATCTTCATTCAACAACTGTGAGAGTAGTAATTTCTTTTTTGGTCACTGATTTTTTACTTACATATTTTTATGATCACAAGATACATGTGTTGCTATTTCCTCTTCTAACCCTATTGCCTTTTATTTTGATAGCATACCTTTGGCTGCTCATTTTTAAATTTGTCTTCGGGTTTTGGAAATTCTTTTCTGTCTTGTGTCAACACCTCTTGTTGCTGGTACCTCACTGATCATGAGTCAAGATGGAGGGAGAGGCTCAGATGTGGGTCTCAGATGGAGGGTCTCATACTCAGGGCAAGTGGTCAGTGTTGCATTTCTTAAGTAATCTTATGGTACAGGCTAAAATTACTTGGAAAGTGATTTCCATGGTTTTTTTTCCAATGTAACTACATCTGCTGCAGGCTCACAGGAGAAAGAGGCAGCTCGGGAGATAATGCTGATGGATTAGTGGAATGAGAAACTTGTTCCAAAGGCAGATTTGCTGCTGATCCTGTTTGTCTCACATGAATGAAAAGGAGGTGGGAAAACATTATCCTTCATCACAGCTGCTACAGGTGGGAAAATCATACTCGAGGTTTGGGGGTTGTAATAAACTTGTCCCTAATCAAATTTAACTATAATTATTTATCAATACTAGTATGCCTCTCAGTTTCTGTTTCTTCATTTTACCTAATTAATCTTATTTTTGTATTTTCTCCTAGCTCAGTCCCAGCTCCTCCTGTTTTGCAGCCATTCTCTTCACTATTTAAATGACATGTCAAATGCAACACTGCAGGAAAAGTGAGGAGCCAAAATGGGAGAGAGCTGCTGCTCTCCCCACGCCTGCAGCACTCTGCCATTCCCAGGGTTGGTGGCAGTGCCTACAGCAACTGCTTTCTTCCACTTGCTTGTGACTCATGATTTCTTTTGCATAACCACAATAAGCAACACCCACACAGAGCCATCAGTCAATCCAGCAATGACAGCAGAAAAAATTTCGTTATTTCTTAGGAAATATTACATTTTTGGAAAAAAAAGGAAACCAAAACAACACAAAACCCCAAACCACTACCTGACAAAGGCTTAATCATTCAGTGTTCTGTTTTCAAGGATTATTTGAATTCATTTTTCAGAAGAATTCTCTTGCATAGCCTTTTACGAGTTTGCAAAACTATTTGATTTTAAGGAATTACTGAGATTTTATAGATTTTAGGGAGTCAAGTTCATTTTAACCTGCTAATGGCAGGTTTAGAAAGAATAAAGAAGATTGAATATCACAACAGCTAAATAACTGACATCTCCTCTATGCCAAACCTTTTACTGTCTTCCCTAGTATATATTAACTACTTCAAATGCAATTCAAATAAATTCATAAAAATATAATTACTTGAGGAACTCTGAGAAATATAGATCTAAATTACCAACACACATGTCTTCTAGTCAGGCTTCAAAAAACAGAACAACTACCACTGCTGGTTTGAATGCTCATGTCTAAGTCTTCTGGTTTTCTAACTCTAGGACACATATAAAAATGAAACTACTGTATAAAGACCATGAACTCTCAATGTTCAAACTATTGTCTTTTGGAATTGGAGGCACATTTTTTTATTACTTTTTTCTGAAGTCTCATACACAGAAGCTAAAGGTTTAGATCACAGTTTTGTGAACACATTGCTGTATGATTTTGAAATAAGCACAGTGAGTAAAGCAGAATTTCATCTTCAGGCATAGCTTAGAGACATAGGGCAAAGTCAGCCTATTTCCTCCTGCAACCATCACTTCACTTTATAGTGAAAGTGACAAGCTTTTAAGAAATTGTAATTTCTTTTTTTATTTTCTTTGCTATTTTGCTTTAGCTTCAAAGCAACTTCATGTAGAGATGAGAAATTGCACGACAAAGCACCTAAAATACAGCATAGACAGTATGCATCACTCCACTTGACTATTTTTTTGAAAATAAAATCAATTTTCTTTTCTATTTTTAAAAAATAATAATGAAATGCATTTATTACCTGGACTGACTGAGATACCAAAGGTTCCAGTTTAATTTACTTGATAATAAGCTTTAGCAGGGCCACAATATGTATGCTCAAAAAGGAAATTAGCATGTCACTTACTGAACAAGATAATATTCACTAGATGTGTGGGTATCTTTTGTATTCTTCTCATTCCTTGGCTTTTTCACCTCTATTCTCAGCCCTTTATACCAAGAGAGAAACATGAATACTTATCCACAAACACACCTTTGTAGCTCTCATTTCCCATATAAATCTACAACTTGTAACAAGTGACAAGAGCTGGCAATATTTTCATGATCCATGCCCTCAATTAACACCATTCCAGTGGCATCCATGCTGGGATGGATTTTTTCCTGTATTTCTCTTAACAGGATACAGAGTCACAAAACTGGGATGTACAAAGCCACACAATAGTTCTCCCAAAGCTTTCATCTGGCTTTTCAGTGACACTCTCCAAAAATCTCTATTAACATTTCATGTCTGTTATCACTTGTAGCAGTATCATTTATGAGGCAGGAGGAAGTTCTTAAGGTTGTGGTTTAGAAACAACTAAATCCAGGAGGAGACGATTCTGGAGTTTGTTCTGTCAACAGTCACAGTCTTGAAATGCAGCTTTTCCACAACACAGCCTGCTGCTGCTGCTTGTGCTCTCTGTGTAGATATTCCCCATCCTGCCACTTAAGCCAAAGGATCAAGGATGAGCAGTTCACTCCCTGCCTGTATTGCAGAAAGCCTCTAGTGGGCCAAAAGTTTTTCACAATGTGCTAGATGTAAAACTAAAGACCACAACTACCTGTAAAACAATCAATCTTCAAATATTTTCCTAGAAAATTCTTTAAAAAAGGCTCTTCAAGTTTCAAAGCTGCATGGCTCTGTGGCTGTTTTAAAGTAGAGAACTGATTACTTTGGATGAAATTTGAACAATCTTCTTTGCATTAATGCCCAGAAATATTTAGCAAAAGCATCCTTAGTATGTCACCTCCCTTACGGAATGGTTTTTCTGGCTTGGGGATTGCTATTCTAAACAGACAAAACATTTTTCTTAAGACAGTCTTAGCTGCGGTGGTCATGTGCTGATCCATGCAGACGAGGGAATGCAATTGTGTTCTTTTTTATTCCCAAGGACCTCTGAAACATTGTCAGGTTAAACTGGCAATTAATTTGTTGAACTGAAATTCATTAAATGCTCAAATTGCAAACATGCAGCTGCGTATTAACAGTACATGAATCATAGTTTTCTGTTTTATGCAACAAAATAAATTTCCAGTTGAACTCAGTAGGAAGAGTCACACTGCCTAAGGGAGCAATTTCTTAACTCAGGGGACTGAGTCAGATTCCTTTATTACCATTATACCCCCAAGAGGTATAATGAAGTTGAGCTAAAATGTTGATTAAAGGGAGAGTTTTGGATTATTTAGTAGAGGAATTATTGTGTATTTGGTGACTTGTCCTCCTAATTCAGGTGTCTAAGTGAGAAGCCAAAAACTGGTATGACTGCACACAAATTACACAGTCAGCTGGGAGAAATACCTCTGCACATATGGGCATGGTCTGGCACGAGATTTACACTATCTCCTCCAAATTTTCAAGGATCAACAAGAGCTCACTGTATGCTGCCATGATCATGGTGCTTTCCCAGGCTCAGACCCTTCTGTCAAGGAAAAACAATTCTAGGATAACCTGCCCTTCAAAGAGAAAACACACATTTCCCCGGGTGGTTTGCACAGCAGCACTGGGTGCCACTTCTAAAAAAGGCAAGAGGAAAGGTCTGGGACCTATAGGTCAGCCAGGCTCATGTCTGACCTTGGAAAAATCATGCAGCCTGTCTTTTTGGGATGCATTTGCAAGCATGTGAGGAACAAAAACTTTAGAGTTGTAATCAGCAATCCCTGGATTTACCAGGGACAAATGTTGTTCAGCAGACCCAGGTGCCTCGTACAACAAAGTGAGGTTTGTGGATGTCATGTATCTCAGCTTCAGGAAAGCTTTTGACTCCATACCCTGGCAGCTGAGGAATTGTGGACTAGAAGAAAGGATGTTTATATAGACTAAAAATTAGCAGTACCTCTGGGCTTAAAATTTATCAATGAGTAGCTCAGCAGCTGCTTGGTGGCCAGCAGTGAGCAGAGCAGTCTAACAGCTGCTCTTTCTCACTCTTTAATGTTTTAATCAATGGCCTAGGTGATGACTTACGCTGTACCACATGCAAATTCATCAATTATGCTAAATTAGAGGGAGTTACTCACACAATTAATGTCCTAACTTGAATTCACAGGGATTTTGATAAACTTGAGAACTGGGACAACAGAAACTTCATGGTGTCCAGCAAGGAGACAAACAAACTTCTGCTCTTGGGATAGCATAAGTTCATATGTAATTAAAGAATTAGTAGTCATCGTGCTGAAGATTATTTTTGGACTCTAGTTTGAATACTGCGCCTCCCTGTGAAGAAGGTAAACTGAAGATCAGCCCGTGTTGTAAGGAGTTGCCTAAAAGATATGAGGAAGTTTCTTTTCCCATCTGCCTGGGTCTTGGGAGGCTTCATGTGAAAAACTTAATCAAGTTTTGGACCACCTACTGGCCACAAGGAACTACTGAAAGTTCCTTAGACTGCTGAAAAGTCCTAGGCTTGGTCTAATAGCAGGCAACAACTACTTGAAGGGCAGTAAAAAAAGGACCTAAGGAAAAACTGTCAAGCTGTGCAGGTCAACTCTGAAATTTCCATCTATTTTTTGAGGTTCTCAAGGTGCAGTTATACACAGTCATGGCTGATCTGACCTAGTATTGGCAACAGTCCTGCCTTTTTGGGTGAGCAGCCTCATAAGTCTTTTTGAAATCCTTCTGTGATGAGAAGTTTTATGTTTGCCCTCCATTATTCTATACTGCCTAGGGATTTCTGCATCTACACCAGGAATCCTGGTTTCTCCACAGGATTTGAAGATTAATAGCTTGGAAAATACCTTTTCCATGGTTGTCTGGAAATCCTTAGCTCTGTCTCCTTTGCATGCAGAATGTATTTTTACCAAGACCTGGCTTCTGTGGTGAAAGCTTTATGAACTGTAGCTGTCCAAACAATTTTGTATGCAAACTAAGATTGCGCAGACAAGCTAATTACTGGAACATCCTATATTTCAGAAGTTCCGCCTTTCAATTTCAGTATGGTGTACCTTTTCATAGCAACCCCAGCATTCAGTGTGAGGAGAGTTTGGACTGCATACCTCCAGAACAGACATCTTACAGCACACCTGCTCGTAAGCAGCTGAGAAGGAGAAGTCTGTTGTTCCAAGGGATGCTACAGAAGAGTCAAGCCCAACAAATAATCATTTGGGGCTTCTCCTGCACTTAGCATCCATACACAGAGAAGAAGTGAGGAATCTGGAAACTCCCCATGATGACTTTCCTCATCATCTCACCACAGGAGTGGGGCTGGTCCCGGCTGTAATCCCACAGAGCTTTGTGTATTTTTCTCCACCCAGCAGATATATGGGAGTGGGAGGGGTGACCCATACAAACTGAGACAGTGGCACTGGTGATCTATTTTGAGTCTAGAGATATTTTAGGACACTGTAGGTGATGCGACTGGTGTTAGAGATGCTGATCAAGCTAGAGAGCAAGCCTCTGTAGAACATATTTAGACATTAATTTTAACATGTTGCAGAGTTTTCCCAATCAACACACATTACTGAAGGCCATTAATTATTATAAATAATTTTCACATCAGTCGAAACTGCATGCAATTTCACTATTCAAAAAGAAAATATATCCCTACCTAAGGATTTTCTACCTTCAAGTTCCAAAAGCCCCATGGAAGGAAAACATCCTCAAAAAAACAAACCCAAAAATTCCTTTTCTGATCCAGGTTGTAAATTGATAAAGGAAAACAGCACGCGTGGTAGAGAAATGCCTTACTGTCAGAAGGCATTATTTTCAAGACAAGAATTTTCAGATTTTTGAAGTAGATGCAGGTGCTCCCTTTTCATGTTAATGCCAGAAAAATTGCAGAATTTGGCAAAAAGCTAACAGGAATACAGTCAAATTGAAAATACACTTCAATTATTGTTCTACCTCAAAAGCTGTATTTCCAAGCCACCTCAAGAAGCTTTACTTAGAGATTTGTTTGCTTTAACCCATTGTGCTTTATCATTCTTGCTCCTTAGACCCACATCTAAGAAGTAGGAGATTAACTGCTTCCATGTTGGTGGGTGCTCACGCAGCATCTATGCAACTTGTCTCACATATTGCTTCTCAGTGTTGCAGAGACCAGAGATCTGCTTGCCATCTTAAAAGTACCTATTCAGGCTGAGAACGAAGCACAAATAAAGTCAGAGGAAAATAGCGCTGATAATTTAAGTAGAGGATCTGTCAAGCTACGTGTGCAAGCACTGAGAGGTGAGGGGTTTGAAAGGCCACAGGTATTAGTCCAGTGTGCACATCTTTTTCACTCTTTCTTCTCCAAGGTCTTACCTCCCCATGTCTATCTCTAGACTGCTGTTCATATCTTCTGGTTCCCCCAGACAACCTTCTTTGTTAATCTCTTTGCCTGTGTCATGCAGCAGAGAATATTTGTCTAAATTATTGATACCTGTAGAAGAAGTTACATGCAACTGGCTGTTACCAGCTGTGAGTTTTGGATTATGGCTCATCTAAAGGCACTTTTCTAGTGTCACTGGTTTGGACCTACCCTGTGGGCACAGGGCTGTGGATGATGGTAGCTGCACTCCTCATCATCAGCCAAGACACAGGCAGAGGAACAGTCACCTGTCCATCTCTTCCACTGTCTGTTCTACCATATGTCCTCAACACTTCCTCAGATCTCAGTTTGCCCCATTTCCCACTTCCCCTATTCCCTGATTTATCTGGTGAATGGGTAAAGAGGTGAATTCCCGGTACTCAGCTGAATCTCAGTGGTTCCCTTTATCTACCCTGCTGATCTTGAAGGCCACAGACCACCCTTACAATCTTGTTGAGCTGGGAAATGTACAGGACTTGTCCCATACTCTCCATGGTTGCAATTCCCAACCCAAATCCTCAAAGATACATCCTGGAAGATGACAAGCAGAGGTATCACTGGGATAACAGCTTTATGAAAGTTAATAGCATGGTGTAACTCTTGCCAGTTATTTATACATATTTAATCTTTACTGTTTGAGAGCTAGTCTGAACTTTAAAGTTTGCCTGCCTCAAAGCATTTGCCTTAAATAGATATTTCATTTCCCCAAGTAATAGGCAAGTTGAGGCTTGATTGTTATGTGCTACTCTCTTCAGTGAATCCTACAGCACGAATTACAAATCTTCACTTTCTTTTCTCCTGAACAAAGCAGTTGCAATGTCATTTATAGAGTGAGGCTCTGAATAGAACTATGGCTTATAGCTAATATGTTCTCAACACCCCACACAATTGTGTCAGACTCCTCAGAGATGAAATTTCCACTTTCTGATGCTTTTTGGAAGAGCTGGGTTTTCTTTTGCTGTAAAAATTACAAGCCTAATTTCACTATTAGTCACTCTAACCATGAAATTTCTATATACAACCATACTGTCTTGGAAATTGCATGAGTATCCTCTCCTTGCTTGTCATCCAAATTGTCACAATACCAGTCAAAATGGCTGAAACCTTAATTTGGTGCTCTCAGAGGAAAATATATACAGTGACATAATGCACATACAGTCCTTTCCAAGCATGCATTTTTAAAACTTGTTTAGAGCACACTGGCCTGTGTAGAGCCCAAACGTTTCTGCTGGGCAAAGTTCTAGCTCTCCTCTATAATTTCCATTAACAGCTGGACTCTCTGCTCTTTCCTACCTTATAAGTAAAAGAGCTTAGGAAAATCTGGCAGGTTCCTTGACATGCAGTGTGTTTTTTTTTAATTCTTCATTACAGTTTAAAAATCCCTACCGGGGGATGAATATTCTGATCATTCAAACTCATGCAAGTCAGCGAGTCTATTATATTAATGGCATATTTCATTGCTTTAAAATTCGAAAGGGAGAATCTATGACACCAGTTAGGAATAATGGAGAGGGAATAAGCCCAACAGCCAGGGCAGTGAATGACACACCACTCTGCACAGAGCCCATTACAATCCTTGAGCACTGCAACTTCATATGTCTTAAAGTGCTGCCACAATGGAAAATTCAGTGTGTTAGAAGGAAAAGACTTTTTCTTGTCCATAACTGTCAGTGTCTGCCCAATAAAAGAAATTGCAGATTCTGGGGGTAGCTACTTATGATTATCTTGTCACTGTTATGCCACTGCAGGGTTTGGGTAAATACTCCAAGAAACAGAAAGAAATTATTTGGAGGAATTCCTAAGGAGAAAAAAGATGGATGACATTATTAGGAGACCTCTCCTCTCTCTAAACAAATGCTCTCAACAGCAGTGATAATGTCTTCAGTAAGGTAAGCCACATCTGAAAAAGTTGAAACAATGGTCATAATGACTGTAATGAATCTATGAATACCATCTGAAATGACTAATAGAAACTGCAGTAATTTACATTTTATCTAAATTGTGTAAATATATAGTAGAACCAAAACAAAAAAGCCCCTCAAACCTAAATTAAAAAATATATTTAAAAAAATTCAGAAAAATCCTTAAACTATCAGTGATTTTTCACTGCACTAGAAACTATGAGGAATCTGACTATACAATCTTAATTAATTTCGTTTGATTTTATGAACTCTATTATTATGACCTCTGCTTTGCTTTAAAACTTTCTTTTTTATGGTAATAAAAGGCAGTACCTTTGAATCTTAAACAGGAACATCAAAGACTGTCATCAAAGAGACAGGCTCTTCAAAAAGAACAAAAAGAGACGAATCACCAACCACATTAGAGGGCTGAGCTGAGCAAGTGAAGGACTGGAAAGACATGTTCTCCCTAAGGATGCTGAAAGGTGTTCCAGCAATGGTGATGATACAAGAGGGAGGAATTTGCTGTCAGATTTTGCTTTTTGTACACATCTGAAAATCTCTTCAGTTGTCTACAAGCAAAGCTACTGCAAATTTAAGAAGGGCTTTAGCAAAGCAGACTAGTTTATGCTTTTTATTTGGTCAAAGAAATAAACCAAGTGTCCTTCTTCAGCAACTTCTGAGTAGTGCATGCAAGGGGTTTGCAGTTATCCTGCCCTAGAGTCAGGTCCAGCATTGGTGTCAAGAGTCTGGAAAGTGGTCTGTAGCCTTCCAGTTAGGGGTCATTGGAACACAACGTCATTTTTCCCCTGGGAGGTGTGCCCAGCATGCCAAAACTTTGAGTGGTGTCTACACTTCTGATTCACCATATGGCATTCACAATGTCCCAGTTGTCACCAATGAAACTCACATTCCATACCCCTAGAGGTTGTTTTCAGAGATCTGTTTTCTGTCAAACAAGAAAAACATAGATTGTTTTCCATTAAAACTTGTAGCATATCTCATGCCAGCAGGTGACTATCACTTTCAATCTTTATCAGCCTAGGCTCAATTGTGACCAACAATACAGTTCAGAAAAGGCTCCAAAATCTTGCACCCATTCCAGCTGATCTCCCCTTCCTTTGATCTATTTCAGCTTTTCCCTTTTTTTTTTAATAGCTATAGATTTACTTCTCTCCCCCTAGATAAACTGCCCAGATTTAATATAAGCCATTCATTGTAACATAAAAAAAAAAATGTCCAAACCAGATAAAATCTGACAGAAACAACCACTGCTGATTCTGTCATTTCCTAGAATCTGAGTTAATATCTTAGCTGTCTTACCAAGCTTTGAGCAAAGTCTTACTTATGCAAGTTTGAGGGGGTGAAAAAAAACCCTTAAAATCTAAGGGATGAATTTCTACTGAGCTGTATCAAGAGTTGACATTTCAGGAAGTAATGTTCATGTCCCTAGTTCTTGAATCTTGCCTACCTCTTTTCCATGCTTTCTCTCCACTGCCTACTTCTGTCATCATGCCTGAGATACTTCCCATTCTCTATTGCCATTGAACAGAAGCTGGCTTATTTTTCATTCCTTAATCTCTCCTCTTTTAAACTCCCCACTCTCTTGTTTTCTTTCCCTTACAGATTTTCTACTTTAAATTATTTGGTCCCAGTTCACCATTGTCCTCTGCTCTGTCTTCTCTCCTGCACATCTCCTATCTCCAGTTCCTCACTCGTCTGTGTTTTGGTCCAACATCTTCACATTGAAGAGAAATAAAGATGCCTTCTAGCAGAACCTAGAGGGGCCAGCAGATGAAAGTTGTTCTTTGGACAAGGAGATAGGCTGTCAAATCTGGGCCGTTTGCTGGAACAGGTCAGGAACATTTGAGAATTTTGCGACCAGATTTATAAAGTTACTGCTTAGAGTGGCAGTGACTGAGGTAATCCTGCAGTAAGTGTCAGATCCAGCTGTGCAGGGGTTCCCGAGCTCACGGACACCTGAGCATCACCCCTGAGCCTTGTCAGGACCTGGGACATGGAAACCCTTGTTAGAAAACCAGGCAAGGAGCGGGCAGTGCCGGGGGCATCTGCAGCAGATTTAAACAGCTATAGGGAGCACAAGAGTATATGTCTTGTAAAGCCCCTACCAGAGGAAAAAGATACTGAAAATAATAAAAATATGGACTAATTATTATTAGAAGTGAGAAATCAATAAGTATCAGATAGAATACAACAGAGAGTTTTTCAGTCAAACACCTTTCAATGTGGAAAAAATATCCTTTTCTTAGTAATCTCAATTCTGGAAATACCTTAAACTTTCAAAAACAAATAAATGATGCACCTGAGCAGAAAAAAACCCCACTATTCTGAACCATTCAAGTTGTTTAATGTTACAGGCAGTTAATAAGAGCATCTCAAAGTGATGCGTGCAGGGTCTTCTTAGTCCTATAGGTGCACCACTTACCATGGTAATGATTGCCCAGTATAGCAGTGAGTTGAATATAGTCCTTGTAAATTTAGCACAATATTTTAGATGTGCTTCCTGAAAGCACAAGTCCTTGGTGGTTGTAGGCTGTACATCTCACCACTTTGTGTTATCATCATGTCTAATCCTTCAAGTGAAGTGACATTACACTCAGTCTGCACTAAACAGTGCTGGTGATTCACTAGACTGCAGTCTTCCTTTTAAGTCTGTACTGAGTCAATACTCTGATAGGGGTTTATTAAAGAGCACCCTGATGTTGCAGGTCTAATCCTTTGATGGGACCCACTGTTGGGATGTGCCCCCTTTTTGATCATTTAACACTCATAGCAATTTTTCTCAACGTCACAGTTTGCCTCTTAACCTGGATATCTTGGATAAATTCCAGCTCAGGAACAACATGCTGAAAACTCAAATCCCTTGACAATTTCACTGATAGAAACTAAGTTACTGTTTAAACTGTTTATTATTGATGAAGACTTCAAGACTTTGGTGGTCCTCTGTGCCAGAGATAATCACCTCTGGTGGTTCCATCCTTTACTGAGTACATTGTGCCGCTGTTCTCTGCATCTTAGAGGTGTTATGAAAAATAATAATTTCAGTCATTGTGAAAGCACTGCAGACTTTCATGCAAGAGCTGCCATGTAAGGGTTAAGTATTATTGTGTTGCTTGCAATGTAATCATTACATTGATTTTTTTCCATAGTGCCCAGCTATCTCCATACAAGTTTAAAAATACCATTCACAGTCACCTAGGAAGAAATTCTTTCCGTAGGCATGGAAAACAGGGGATTAAAATATTTTAATTTAAAACCTGACATATAAATTCATAATCACTTGACTAGCTAGGAAACAGAATTATAAGAGGCTTCTAATGTTTCCTATTTTGTATGAAATATTTTCTATAGATCGTATTTAAAAAATGAAGTTGTAAAATGCCTTTTGGGAAAAAAAAAAAAAGAAAGAAAACAGAGCTTTTCTAGAATCAATAAAGGAGACCAGTCTTCCAGAATGGGAATGAGTCATCTACAATCACACATCACATCTAAGCAGCTCTTTGTCAGGTGTATAGGTTTAATTTCCTGCTGGATTTTTAATTCTGTCAGATAACGTGGGGGAAAAAGGAAAGTTGTTTGAGCCATGAGAATTTTTTGCTGTCCTTCCTTCCCTCTCCCTTCACTAAAACTGTCATTTGGATGGCTCAGATTTTGGTCTGTTACAGTGCCAAACACTGAGAAGCAGCAATAGTATTTTTTTACAGTATTTTTCTTTTCTTCTGATGAAATTCTAATGCAATTTTAAATTTTTTTTAAAACGTCCTAAAAAGCAATATAAAAAGTAATTTGTCGGGGACCCAGTGCAAGACATATGTCTGCTAGGATCTCTGGCCATTTTAAATCTCTGAACCAGAGTTCAGGGAGCAACAGTAAACAAGTGTGTGACTACACAAAGTGTGACACTTCTCCCGCTGTTAGGAAGGCATGGTGGAGACATAAGTATAGAGGGACTCTGGTTAAAGCCTCGTCACAAAAACCAACTAGGGAAAAGTAAGGAAAGGTGAGTTCTCTCCCTTCTTCATCCTGAAGTAAAATTTATTTGTTAACAAGTGTTATGTACCTTTTAGAACTTCTGCATCTTTTACTTAAGAATAAGAACCTCTCTAACAAAAAGCGAATAAAATCAGGTATTGGTGCAGCTTCCTTTGATCCTTAAAAGATTTTGAATTTTCTAAAGTGTCAGAAATAATTGACTTAATAAGGAGTTGATCTTTCAGTCACTCAGACCTGGATCATGACTGGAGTTTTCCCTAGTCCCTGTCTGAACATCAAGAAGTCAGACTCTAGCTGCAAGAGCAGCCCTGAAGAGAGAATGTTTTCTATGTAACAACCTTTTCAGTAACTTCAATTATGACCTACAAATAGAGGTATTTCTGAATTGCTCTTTGTTCTTTGCCCTTAATTTTCTTTGCCCTTAATTTAAGTTTTATAGCTCCAAAAGTGATGGCTAGACTCTGGATCTGTCTCTCACAATGCACAAATGAGAAAATACTCAGCAGCCTGCATGGATTTAAATAATTTCTAAATACTCCCAAGGCATCCATCTTCCCTCTACGTACCTGAAAAGGTGCTTCTCAGAACATTAGGGTGTATAATCCTCTGGTAAGTACTAAGTAGGCTGCTATTTTTCAAGCAGAGCTATTCTTTTCCTTCCCCCACATTGCCCTCCAAGAAACGTGGTTTTCATGAGAGGAAAATGGAGATTCTATTTGAAGTCTCTATAAAAGAACACACAGAGAATGAAAAAAAAAAATCAATATGAGCCTCTTTAATAGCTGAAATTATATGCTTCCTAATGCTGTGCCAATCTCCCTGAGCATCTTGTACTTTACCTTCAATGCCTTTTCACTTCTTTTTGTCCCTTACCTGGGGGAATAATATACAGTCTTAGGGTGTTTGTTTGGTTTGGGGTGTTTTTTATGTCAGCTTTTCATATGCCTTAGGATTTTTTCATTAATTATTAAAAAAAGGTCACATCGCAAATCAGTGATTGGTGTCCCTTTTTAATGAAATTCTCCCACATTAGGTGTTCCAAGTTCAATTAGGTTTTCAGGGAGCATGTTTTGGTTATATCCTAAACAAACTAAATCAGTAGCTTTTATGAAAGCTCATTGCTAAGGAAGACACAGAGAGCAGGCAGAAATAGTATGAGTGATAGGCTGCTCCAAGACTGGCTGAGAGAAAGTGATTTTGAGATATTCCTGATTATATTAGCATTGTACTGCTGAAATCTCTCCAAAAGGACTCCTGAATTTGCAGTGGCTATGTCAAAGTACTTTTGGATGGTCAGCTGGAAAGAACAATATCAAGCCCAACTTAGCACACATTTCTTTATTGGGAGGGTGGTCATACACTGGAACAGGCTTCCTAGAGAGGTGATTGATCCCCCAAACCTGTCAATGTTTAAGAGGTATTTGGACAATGTCCTTAAAATCATGCTTTAACTGTTAGTAAGCCTGAGGTGGTCAAGCAATTGGACTAGCTGTAGGTCCCTCCCAACTAAAATAGTAATTATATTATATTAAATTCTTAGAATATGTTGTTTAAAAAATTCTCTAGCAGTTCTTCAGAGATGCAAGCAAACTACAACTTTTTTTTTCCTAGTGATACCCATGAAAAGGCAATACTGTTGAACACTCCTATGAGAGAAGTGTGTTTTAGTGGTTATCCATGCCCTTTATTGACCTTCACAATCCTGATTAAGTCAATAGGTCGAGTACTCTACCTTGTTCAACATGCTGCCTGACTGAAGCAGCAGAAGCAGCAGGAGAAACATACTGAGGGACACCACAAGGTTTTTCTTCCAGTTTGGGGAAAAGGGCAGGGAAATCCAGCTCAGCTCTTCAGTAGCAGAGCAGCTTCTTCAGGACAAGGCAGGGGGAAGTGGTTAAAACTGGGCATTCTCTCCACTCCACTATTAATATGCAAAAAATATATTTTCTGACTGAAGAAAAATTTAACTGTTTTATGTGCAGAAACACCTGGTCATTGCCTTAACTTCCTTTCTATTTTCTCTTTTCTTGAAGATGAGAGTATTACCAGGTTCAGTAAAGAAGAATGTAGCGGAGCTGCCTACTAGGGCTAACAAAGAAAAACCTATAAAAAAGTTGATGCTAGTATGTTGGCATTCTTATTTATTAAACTGAACACATGAAACTATTTGATAACATCTAAGTTTATGAACTGATGGTATCACCAGCAATACGAGCTAAACTTCAGTCTCTATATTTCAATCAGTTAATGGGTGATGGTGCTCTGAACTGCAGGCAAGACAACAGGTGTACTCCCTGCATAGCCTGTACCCCTGCCAAGGATTGAAAAATGTTGAATTCTGCATCTGTGACCTTTATGTAATGAAGAAGGTCATTTTAATGCTAGGACAGCTGCACTAAGCCATATGGTGAGCTAGAAATGGTGTGCTCACCACTCAAAATATGTTGCAAAGATATTATTCTGGTGCCGCATGCCCTCTGGTATCCTCAGGCAGAGTCTTATTCATCACACGGTAAAAGCATAATCATTTGAAGAAAAATGACCTGGAGTACTTAAAAAAATATTAAGTACTTAGAAATATTCACTACTGGATCTGAAGATCATCTCATGGACATTGCTCTTACATGCCCTCGCCTTTAGCTTGGGATGCACATTGCATTTGCTGCAATCCATCATAGGACCAGCGAAGCCAGGAGCTTTCACAAGTAATGAATTAATGAGGCTAATTAGAGAACTGTGGGTTATTTCTGCTTCTGTTTATATGGCATCATGATTTAAGCGCACAATACAGCCCAGATGCCAGTCAACTGGATGAGAAGACCCCAAGTGGTGAGCACCCAGAATAGGAATGTTCCTTCAAATGGTTGCTGTCCAGCACACTGGTCATAGCTTAAACATGAAGGAACTGGGCCAGACTTTAGATTTGTCCACAAATGTCTCTCTTCATACAACTTAGTGATGCAAGAAGACCTCCTACGTGGATGGAGCAATTTTTTAGGTGAAATGAGTGTTGGAAAAGGTATTCAAATCCCAAATAAATAAGCCTTGTGTAAAAATGCAGTACAAAATATCCAGAAGAGCCAGTCTGCTTGTTCTCAAAAGCTGCCCTACTACTGTTAAGCGTATTAAGATTAGAATCAGGATGTGCTGAACACAAGTGAAACACCTATGATAAATGTGCCAAAAATAACTCAGCAGTACAGAGCTCTTACTGGGTCACAATTTATTTGATTAAAGCTGGAAAAGCCAAGGTTTTTTTTTGTTTTTCTTTATCAAAGCCATTACAATTTTTCTTCCAGCAAACAATGCTTTAATGCTGAGTTTTAATGGGATTCTTATCATTCAGATGCAGAATATAACATTTTAGTGATTGTCCAGGTTGTTTTTTTCTAATGTTATTCCACTGTTATATTTGAAAAGCTCGATGAATGGATAAAAGGGGGAAAAAACCAGAGTATTTCATCTAAGAAAAAAAAGCCCATTTCCAAGAGGGGATTCTTTGATTTTAGGAAAAGTTGCCCTTTCTTGTCATTAAAAAAAAAAAAAAAGAAATCTTTGGATTGATCTGCAGTTTCCTCAGATTAAGAGATTGACAGCTTTGTCTCAGTAAGGTAATTTAAAACTGGCTCTGAAAGGGGACTGCAAAACTACCACACTTTTTTTGAAAGAATCAGATATAATGAAGGAGAGTACAAAGCAAGGATGTGTAGTGATGATGGGTTTCTTTTCTTTTCCCAAAAACCTAATTGCCTGGAAGGTACTTAATATTTAAGAAATATTAGGGGTTGATGCACAAAACCACTATATTCAACATCATAATGGAAGATCACAAATTGAATGTCTTTAGAGCAATAATTTATAAACAAAAGTAACTGACTACCAAAACTTCTACTCTACTACTAAGATTCCCACAGAGCTCTCCAAAGATTTACCTCTTAATTAGGGACAGGGTTTTGTCCTAAGAGATTGCACATCTGAGGGTAATAACTCCATCTGCAGTGTTTCTGCTTGTGTTGTCTGCCCTTACAGTGGAAGCACGTGGAAGTCAACCTGTGTGCTCCCAGGCAGGCAGGATTCGAAAACTGGGTTGTAACAATTCTGCCTGAGCCTATTAAAAAAACCCATCAAACCAATCCCTGTAAAAAAACCAAAAAAACCCCACAAAACAAACAAAAACCAAACAACAAAAACCCCCCCCACAACTACTTCCTAAAAACAACAGCAAAAACCCCAAAACAAACAACAAAAAAAGCACCAACCCACTCCCCGTGGTTATCTTTTCAACTGAAAAATCAATCTAGATTGTCCTGCAGCTTCACTGTGAGTCCAGCAGCTGTAGAAGGAAATGGGGAAGGTTGTTATTTCCACCAGCTCCTTCCTTTGCAGAGTGCTTTTTCTCAGTAAACACTAATAATCTCCTGGCAGCACTTGTAGACTTTTGGACGATAGGAGTGTACTATGGGAAATCTGCACTTTGATATTTCTCCTGAACTCTGAGAGAAGTGTCCCCACACACTAGTTTAACTACAGGATTGTATTTTCAGCATCTGTGAAACTAGTCTCTAGTGAAATACTGTTTTTGAGACACTCACTAATTTATTTCTGCTCTTGCAACTGATTTGCCCTGCATATTAATATTAACAATCATGTTTGCACAAATGGGTCCATTAATTCTAACTTCATTTCCTTTTCAATTGGTAATATATGTAAAGAACAATAACCAATGCAGCATAATTTTACCCAAGACTATTACAAGTGAGTACACAATATCACATTTATTTCTTTCTAAAAGCATTGCTTTTAAATGAGCAAAGGATATTGCAACAGTGTTAGCTTTTTTCCTTCCCTCAATGCATTGCAAAGAAGTGGGACGGTTGGGGAAGGAGAGGCCATTTAAAACCAAAACGGAGTTTGAAAGCCTCATCCCAAGTCAGATTCCTCTAAGGGGAATGTTTCCTTTTACTTTGTTAGGGTTTGGTATAGGCCCATAATGAGCATTAACAAAGGTGCCCCAGCAGACACAGAAAATGTTCTGGAAATTTTGCCACAATAAACTGTATTTAACTGAGTCATTATGGAAAAAGGAAGAAATGTATTACAAAGCATGGCTGAAAACATACCGTGAATTTCAACATCAGAAAAACCTGAGATGACAATCCAAATCCCAGGAAAAATTAGTAAATACCCTTTCATAAATTAAAGTAGGATTATTTTTCAGATTAGGAGAACAGAAATAGATCAAGAGATAGTTGCAATCATACTTCTGTATTATATTGTACAGCAGTGGAGGCAATCAAGAAAGTTAAAACTACCTTTGGAAAACTCAAGCAGTAACAAGGAAAAGAACAGAGTTGTACTAGCTCTAGAGTTTGTAACAGGAAAGACCCTGAATAATCAGAAAAGACACAATTAGATCCTTCATTACAGCAAAATACTAAGAGGATCAGATGATCTTGTTTCTGTGAGAAAAAGGGGTGGTTTACTGATGAATTCTTGGTGGTATGACTAGAGCTTCAAAGCTCATAAAAATTCTCACATAGAATATTCCAACAAAAAGCTCTTCAGTTCGATGTTGTCATCTTGCACAGTCAATACCTGTACACGAAACCCAGCACTTGCATCCCACTGCAGCTGCTTTCATGAATCTGACAGAGAAGTATTTTTTTCAATTAAGTTTTCTAAAGACTGTCTATATTTTTAAAACTTTCTCAAGAGGGGCAAAATGCATGACTTTCCAAAAAGAAGTTTTGCCACTTTCTCTGGGAAGGATTTTTACTATCTCCTATCAACTCTATCCTAAGATCTTCTCACCAGAATGAGCTACAGCATCACAGAGTGTACATCAAAATAAAGTTCCCAGTGGAATAAGCATGTCCAAACAACTGACCTGGACTTAGTGAGCAGAACTTTCCAGTGCCACCAAGAGATCCCTCTGACATCTACTTCAGAAAGAAGCATTGCAGAGATAATAGAAATAAGCTGACTGATGGCTTTCCAGAGCAATCTGTGTATTTTACTTTTCCATGTTGTTTAGTGGTGATTTATTAGATAATTTCTGAGAAACACCTGTCATGTAATTGGTAACCCACCATGATATTTGACAGTCAGTATCAAAATATGATCATCTTTTAAGTTATCCTAGATTCTTTCCCCTTTGGACTCTGAGAAATGATGACCAAACATTAACTCTTAATGAAGCGTGCTGGATGGCAGCTGGTTTAGCCTATTTATTTTCATAAACCTTAGGACTGGATACAAAAACCTGACAAGACTGCATGGTACAAAGAGCTGGGGGTAGGAGTTCTGCCCTAGGCCATGTCCAGTGCTTCACAGGGACCAGGATAGAAGGTGGCATGGGATTTCATGGCAAATTTTTCTCTGTGTGATGGTATCAGGTGCCATTAGGTGGTTCTTTCCTCCAGCGGGTTTAACTCCCTCACTGACATAGGCAAACACAATAAAAATAATTTCAGAAAGGTCAATGGGACTACATAAACCCAGAATACCCTCACTGTACAGTTAAACAGTAAAAGCACATTACTACAATATGTCACAAGAGCAGAGGAGATGAGATCAAGGGTCTCTGCAATAGGAAGATATTTGTACAGTTAAATTCCTGGTCTGTCTGTGGTAATGTCCCATGAATTTACTCAAGAAAAAATAGAAATAAAACAGGCTCCAAATATCCACCCCATGGAAATATTCCTTTGTTCCCACAAAGGCTCTTTAAACCTGAGCAAGCGACACTAATCAAGTCCCTGAGAAATTTTAGAAGCAGTAGGAGTATGCCTGTGCTGATTCCAACAATGTCTCCAGCTTCCAGTGCGTAAAAAGAAAAGATGTCTTCTCCTCTTCTTTCCACATCTTCTGTTTTGTCATATCAAATTACGCATCCAGAGAAAAATTTCCCAAGCAGCTTTTTCTTTCTCATTCTCCTTGCTTCATCTTCCTTTTCGGTATCCCTTCATAATAACTCTTTTTGGAAATACCCTCTGTATTTTGATTTAATTTCCCAAATCAAAAACCCACTCTGCGTAAAGTCTTTAGCATAAAGTTGGCAGCCTTTCCCCCTTGCTGATAACAGGCATTTAGGTTTGGTGCCAACAGTTACTTCAATAATAGTCTCACTGTCTTACTGACAATTAATGCAGACTTCCCTGTTAGACTGGTAATTAGGCCTTCAAAATGTCAGAATCTGGTCCAGGTTGAATATTCTGGATAGTGATTGTGAATAAATAAATAAAAAAATTAAAGTTAATGGAAATTGACAATATCTGGCTGAAAAGCAATTGAGATCACAGTGCGGTCCTGCTGCCTGGTATGAGGGCCAGGCTGGTTTAGTCTTGTGAATTCTGGTGGATGGACCCCCTAGCTCACTCGGCCAAATCAGTGGCTGCTCACTGGCTGAATCGGGTACTTTTCACATGAGTAAAGGTAACAAAATCTGTCAGTCTGCAAGACAGAGAAAGATCTCTCCGAAACACAAAATGCCACTGCAGTGGTTCATGTTTATCAGTAGTCTTGACGAATACTGCAATTAAAATGTCTGGAATGAACCTCATGCTCCAGCTGCATAGTAGGTGATGGCAGAAAGACAAAACCAGGAGCGGGAGGGTTCTCAGTTATGCCAAGTTATGAAAGATGACCTGCAACAAATTCCTGCTTGCTCAAACCAGGAAAATTGGGTAAGCAGCATCTTCTATTGCCCTTTGTCCTAATAGTATGCATATTTACAAGACAGAATCAAAACAATTATTTCTTATAAGTTTACCTTCCCTGGGAGGATTTGGAGAGTTAAGCTGCTGCTGGTTGAGGTACACAGCGTTCCTGTCCCACGTGCCTCTGAGTCACTTCTGTTTTCAAAAACACTGATTTGTCAGAAGACAGGCATTTAACCAAGTTCTGCTGGCTAAGCTCTATAACACGGCTACCCTTTTTGACCCAGGCAGTTAGACAGAGGATTTTTGTTCAAAGGAAAATCTAAGATTAGATTGACATCTCTCCCATGCAATGTGTGTATTTCCAACTAGGATTCCATAGGCAAAATAAGAAAACAATAAATGTATGAGGAAATTCACAAGCCCTTTTTATTTAGCCCTTTCTCCTAAATCCCATACTTTTCTTCTAAATACCTTTCTTTCTTAGACTCTTTAATACCTTCTTTTTCATACATATTTCCCTGCAAAAGAAGGAGAAACCCTTTATCATATTCCTTTATCCACATGTGCCCTGCAAGTATGCCAGGGATTGCTGTGTCCCAGAAAGTGTTGCATCATCTTGGTCTTAAGGAGAAGATACCAAAGGTTCTTACTTTTTTTACATTGTTTATTAATAGTGAAAGATATGTAATATTAATGTCAAGGTGATTTAATTCAACCATAGCAACGAGTTTTGCTACTGTCTTCCAATTTAATACATTGGAAATAAAAGAGAGATTCTATTTCCAAGTTCTGTCAAACATAATTTTTCAGTACATATACAAAAGAAATTATAAAAAGCAGTTACAAATTTTCTCTTCTTTTTAGAGGGAAGAAGACTGTTCTGGGTTTTTTAATTTCAGATAAAATATCTCTGTTTCCAGTAAACTTCACATATTTAACTTTTAAATGAAAAACATGTTTTAGCCATGGAAAAATCATTGATTTGGCAGCAAACTTGCTCCAGAAAATGGAAGAATCTGTCTATTCTGAAGCAGCAGTAATATTGTTTATATTTTGTGTTGGTTTTCTTTTGAACTGAGCAATCTGGTTATTTAAAAAATAAACCAATATTATATTTCAGTCTGCCATATTCTGCAAGCAAAAAACATCAGACTTGCAAAATGCTGTAATCACTGGAAATAAGAAACTGGAGTTGATAAGCTTGGCTTCCCATATAATCATTTCAGGTGAATTGGTGACAGCTGAAATCAAATTCTGGGGATGAGCAGATGTGTTTTTAAATGGCTGAGATGACTGAGTTCCTTTTGCCTCTTTTCTGTGTACGCAGAGTTAAAGGGCAAAAAATATATTTTAGGGGTTTGATAATACAGCTTTTAAAAGAAACTGTCTTTTTCGTCTTTGCTAATGTGTTTGAGAAGGAGAGGGCTTTTGATTGAGAAAATAGTGCAAAATCCAGCCCCCATTTTGAAGGATAGCTTCTTCCCCTCTGTTTCAAATGCTACCTCTATCGCATTTTATTTACAGATATGTTTACTTGTTGGTCTGTGTGTGTGGTGTAGTGATAAGGAGGTCCTGGTCTTCTCAATAGGCTAGAGGGCTGAGTGTTCCTACTGGAAAGACAAAATGTTTCTTATGGGTTTGATTTTAAATTTTTTTAGTTTTAACTTCTTCATCTTTTTCTCCAAGCTCCTTACAGCTAGCAGGGAAGAATAGACAAATTTCAGCTGTGTCAGAGCTGAGAATGCACAATTTATGTTTGATATCTCTTCATTTTAGGTAGGGTGGCTTAATAATTTCCAAGGTCAGGGAAAGAGGTGGGCATGATGGTGATGGCTTGGAAAACATGACTCTGGACATGACAGGAATTTGGTGTGAGGAGGGGCTGAATTAGAGAAACATGGAACGGGAAAGTAAATATTTCTCTCCTGAAAAAAAGGGGATTTTTTCCTTTGTAGAAAATCAAAGGGAATAAAAGAGGATAAAGGAGGGCTTGAATATGGAAGCTGTGACCCAAGCACCATTAGCAACACAGTAGCTGCTCTGAACTAAATCTGCATTTCTCTTATCTTATTAACTGGGAAGGCCAGGTTATATTTACTGCTTGCTCCAATTAAAGAGCAGCACGAAGCAGCACCACCTCCAGATGAAGCCTTTGTGGCAGACTCTTCGTGCAGTTACTGCTGTCCTCCTGTTCTTCCTCCCTGCTCAACTATGACCCCGGGAGCCCCCTTGTCCTCCTCTGCCCTGGGCTTGTCAGGGGAAGGGCAATGTATATCCCAGCTCTGCTTGCATTTAATCTTTCCTCACTGGCTCTGTGAGCATGTTGTCAGGAAAGGTGGAAAAAAGCCTCTCCTCGCTGAATTGTAAACCACAAACAGGGTGGCGGGGGGAGGGGGTCAGAGAATTATCTTGAAGTGGATTTTAGTGCCACCTGTGACTTAGCATGGTGGGGAAGTAGCAGAAATTTTTAGAGAGGGCTAAACATACACAAATGTCTCCAGTGAAGGAAAGGATCATGTCCTTTTTCAGCTTCCTGCCTGCTACCCACAAAAAAGCTGGAGTGGGAATTAAGATCTTTTTCAAAGATCACACCCTTCCAACCTGGAAGGACCTTGCTCATCATTTCAAAATACAAGAGAACAACATGCTAGAGCATTCAGTTTGATTTTCAATTGCTAGAAATCTTCACTTTCCATGAGAACAGGACTGGCTCTCCTGAGTTCTCTAGAGGGGCTAAGAGCTCCTTATCATCTTTTCAATGTAACACTGGAGCTGGCAGCCATCCCTATGCATCAGGTTTCTTATTTTTATTCCTTTTTTTTTTTTATTTTTTTATTCCAATACACCTTTTATTTTATATTTGGGATAAAGTAATGCACATTACAGATTGCCCAGCAAAGGTGTGTTATTACAGCTCAGTGAGGGTAGCCCAGGGTGGAGTAACAGCGTAATTCTTGCTCCAGGTAACTAAAGGGACCATGCAATTGTGCAGAGAAAGGCACAGTGGCACCAGGCCAGTATCTCAGCCTGCAAGCCAGTGTGAGATTTAACAGCCTAATGTAGTACCTAAAATGCTGCTCAGTGCCCACTTGCTGAGGACTGCAAGGGTTGTGCTGGTGCGGAAAGTGGAAGCAGGATTAGGCCAGATGCCAAAGGCTTGCAGGCTGGGATTAGTGTGTGCAGTCTTCTACAGCACCTTTAAGAGCCAAAATGGCCATCATGCTTATTTCTTCTCCAGCCCACCTAGGAGATATCAGAAACTGCACAGTTAAAGTTCAGCAGAATTTCTGACTCGCATTTGCAGCCGTCATTTCTGATGAACAGGCTGAGATCTGGTGAGTGCCTCTGAGAGAAGATGGCTGCTGTGTCAGACTTGGATGAGAAAGCCCATTCTGATTACCCCCGTCTTGTTACGTGAGAATTTGTAGCGTATTTCCCTTGAAACAAAGAAACATGGCACATAAGACAGCCAGAGACCGGCAGCATTTCTCTCCCAGAGCTACAGAGTGTTATTATCTTGGAAGGCAGCACTGCCATCTGGGGATGGAAAAACAATATTTCAGTCACAGTTCAGCTACTGTCTTGGGAGGGGGGTGGTGGTGGAAACATGGAAAAATAAATTGAAGCCTGCAGTAGTTTACAATGATTTTCTTACAGTGTACATGAATCAACAATCCCCTCTTGGATGATTGTTCTCAAATTGGTTTACATTATTTTTCCCTTTAATACAAAGGTTCTACCCTTCTAGAAGCATAAGTGGGGTCTTGCCTTTTTAATGTTTATATCATTTAACAGCTGGCTACATGGTGCAAATCCTCTGCAATGAATTTCCTGTAATTCCTTGAATAACACTATTATTCCCTTTTTGCTCACTTATACCAGTAAACAAGGGAAGAAGTGATTTGCTGAGCCCAGCTAATAAACTGTTCCGGAGGCCAGTCTGCAGTCTTTGAAATTCAAAACAAATAATAATGCAGACATTACCATAGCCATATCTTTTGACATCCTACTGAGTCTACTGTCATTTTCTTTACACACAGCATTTATTCTGAAACATGAGTCTTATTCCTGGGAAAACTGCTGTCCTTTCTTCCGTCTCATCTAGGTCTGTCAGGATTTCCTTCTGTTTCACTAAGAGAGAAATTTCTGTGCATACTTACATAGCTAATTATTTCTCTGATCTTGCCTAAAATCCATGTAGATTATAAAGCTGGCAGTCTTAAAGAAAACCCACAACCTCAAAAACACACAACCCTCTCCAGATCCAATAGTCTGCAATGTGAAGAATGTCAAGAATTATTATATGCTGGCATGTAGTCAGTGGCTTCTGATATCCTGAATTGCCTGTATGCTTTCTGTCTATGCGTGTTTACATCGAGTGTGATGACATTAGAGGCATAAGCTGACCTGAGACCACATAGGGGCCAGAAGGGTGATTCCTGCTCCCTCTCTGCCCTTAACCTTGTGCTGCGATCCTTTCATTGAGTTCTCTCAGCCAAGCAAATTGACCTTGCTGAAAACTTTGTGCTTGTTTTTTATTTTTCATTTCTAAGATGAAGGGTAGTCTTCAGCCAGATCTGATCCTTGTGAGCACTGGCACAAGGGAAAGCTGAGATCCTGCAGTTAACAATTGCTATTTTGAGAGGTGGTACAAGATATGTATCTGCTTACACTGAGCATAGAACCACAACCTCCCAGATGCAGTTTACAAATCTAATAACTGACTCATATCTGAGGTAGCATGTTTAAATCCAGAAGACTATTGCATGAAAATTCTGAAAGTTCATGACTTTTCTCAAAACCTATTTTTTACTGTAAAACGTACAGAAGGAAGCTTTCTTATAAGTCCAAAACAGCATAAAACTGAACAAGACCCTTAAGGCTGAGTACAGAGATTTTTGTGTAGATTCTTATCTTATAAATAGATTATATAAGCAAACCCAAATGGATTACCCCAAACAATATTATTTGAACTGACTCACTATTTATTTTTTATTTGCCATTTAACTGCAAATAACTGCCCTCTGCATGAAGCCACTTTCTTTTCATATAATTTACTATTTTAGTGAGCCCATCTATCATACCTCTGCTGAAAGGATTCTCCTGCAGTTGATTGAGAACATTTTAATTCTGTCCTACAATCCTTTATTTTTACACAATTTTCATTGAGCAATACTTCATAATAAATGCCCAAGACCCTCTTATGCAGATGCTTATGAAAGACATCTGCCATCAGACAGACTTTACTTGCTCACAGGATAGAAATAATTTGGTGCAGAATTTATGCTGTCAATCTATTTAGCATTTTGCTTGAGAATGAAGTGATCAGAGTGATGTTCAATTCAAATTTGACTCCCCAGCACAACTGGGTCCAGATGTTCCAGCCGTAGGAGCCTCTAAGCCCCCAGCTGCCAGAAATGACGAAGGGACAGTTAAGGTCTGCCCTCACAGCTGAAATCCAGTCTGCAAGATGTATAGGAGTAACTGCCTGCCCTGTTTTCTCATCTCTTCTGTAAATATGGAAGAGGTTTTGTTGACTGGGATCATATAAAGATTTTGGAAACTGACATTTAGGCTGGCCAGCCTTTGTGCATAGCATTTTGAAGCAAATTTTTGCATATTTATCATACCACAGAGAGCTGCTGATACTGAAGCTTGCCAGAATTTGATGTACTTTTATGAGTACCAAATTTTACTTTAATGTAGACATTAAAAATGTTGCTTTTATATGAACAACAAAAAAATATCTTTCGGGCCTTCAAGCCAATATGTCTGGAATAAAAATTAAACGTACTTGATAAGGTCCTCAAGAGGTTTGTTCATTCTTAACCAAGCCAATAACATTGCCTCTCAGGTACAATACAGCAAGCTTTGGCTACTTCACAGAGAATTTAGTATTGAGCATTAAGGCTGCATAGCATCCTATTATCTCAGGTCAGCTTAATGGCTTTTTCTGTCTGAAAGACTCAAAGCACTTCTGAACCCCAAAAGATACAGGTGATGTATTCAAAACCGCCTAGGGGTTTTGGACACCCAAATCTCATTAATTATAATGGAAAAAATGGTCTTTCAACTCCCAGAGGCAAGTCTGAAAAACTCAGCCAGATGGTATTGTTATTAAAGCACAGAGCTGGGAGTTAAAAGCTGCTGTGAAGAGCTTCACAAAGAAAACAGTGATGTGCACTAGAACAATTAGCATTACCGGATCTACAAAAAAACCCCAAACAAAACAGGTGCATGGGTACATAACTCAATATAGTCTGTTCTACACTTGGCAAAACCTAAAAAGTGTAAAAAGTGTAAAAACCTAAAAAGTGTAGGCATACAAATCCTTAGAGCTTTTAGTTTTCTTGTGTCCTGCAAAATCCCTCTAAGATAACTCCTTCCTGTCTGTTGAACTTATTTTGCTTCTGCAGTAGCACGTATGAAAGTGGTATTGATACATGTCTGACTTTTATATTTGTACTTTAAAACAATTCTTGCCATCATTATTTACTGAGGGCAATCCAAATGGAAAGAGATTATATATTTTTTCCCTCACTGGTTCTTTAAAGTTATTACTTCACCTCGGTGAGTGCAACTTATTATGAAAACTCCATGCTAGAATCGCTTTAGGACTGCAAGCCAATGTGTTGACTACAGGCCATGAAGGCTTTAAACACCTGAGAAGAAATTAGAAAAAAACAACAGGAAAATCCCAAACCCCTAACTTATTTGGTAACACAAAACAACCTCTCATTGTCTGTTTTATGGGACTCAAGGAATCAAAAGGAATAAAAATACTGCCTATTGAAAAAGAAAAATCTGGAGACGGAGGAAATTAAAACATACTTTCAAATCAAGATTTTCCTCTATGTTACGCAGGCCTTCCACAAAATATGGTGGAGTGACCAGCCAGACACAGATCTAATCAGTGCTGGAAGAACCACTTGCTGTAAACACAGACATTAAATGTATTTATCACAGAACCACAGAATCAGCTAGGTTGGAAAAGATCTTTGAGATATTCAAATCCAACCTATGACCTTGCACCATGTTGTCAACTCAAGATGATCTTCCATAACCCTGCTGGGCACCAAGGTCAGGCTAACAGGTGTGTAGTTTCCTGGATCCTCCTTTCAGCCCTTCTTTTGGATGGGCATCGCATTGGCCAGCTTCCAGTCATCTGGAACCTCCTCAGTGAGTGAGGACTGATGAGAAATGATGGAGAGCATCTTGGTGAGCTCTTCCACCAGCTCTCTCATCACCCTAGGATGGATCCCATCTGGCCCAATAGACTTGTCAGCATTCTAGTGGCTCAACAGGTCACTTACTGCTTCCTTCTGAACTACAGGGGACTATTCTACTGCCTGTCCCCATCCACCAGTTCAGGAGGCCAGTTGTCTTGAGATCAACCTGTCTTATTGTTGAAAACTGAGGCAAAGAAGGAGTTAAGTACCTCAGCCTGACAGAATGACAACATTCATTTTCATTTGACAACATTTTGACCCTTTAACTGGAATGAAAGCTTGCTAACAGTCAATGGTAGCACAGCTCTTGAGCTGCTGCAGTTTTGCAGAGTGAAAGGGCATTTCCTCCTGGAGACCAGAAGCAAGCTCTGGGAGCATCAGGGCTTGTGCTATTCCTAATCCATACAACTGTTGCTCCCCTATAACCCCTATAAAAGAAAAACCCAAGTTATGTTTCAGGGATTGTATCTCAAGTATTTATTATGTCTCCTTGCTTATTGTTTTATACCAGAGAACTTCTTATTTCCTTTGCTACATATTACAGGATATTGCTGGACTCTCAAAAAATCACAGCAAGAGAAAGTTATCTATTAAAAAAAAATGGTATCACATTTTAGAAAACTTCTGTTTTGGATTGTGATCAAAGCATTCATAGTCTATGAGTTCTGTTCGTCTTCCACAAACCTTTGCTTTAGCATCTGTGTCACAGTCTTGGCAAAATAGCATCTTCTATGTTACAATGACTTCCAGGGTCTTTGAAGCGACACCTTCTTCCTGGGAGTTGCATTCGTTCTGAAAATGAGGGACCAGTTAAGGTGACAAATCAGAGGTGGGGTTTGATGTTTCATCTGACCTACATGAACATTGAACCCTTTATTTTGAAAATATAAAAAGATTATGTGCAGGATATTCCCTCAGAGTTAAATGGATATCCGACTCATGGTGTACCTTTTCTGAGGAAGCTGACTGTTGGTGGAATAGGTTCAAAACTCTCAGTGGAACAGTGAAACCAAGTCACAGCTGTAAAAGCTGCACCTATAAAGCATGCCCATAGGACCTAGGTTTAAAGCACTGTCAATTTTACAGAGCTGAAGGGAAGGACCTGTTAAAGGACTTATGGAAATGGAAGCAGAAAGTATCACAGAGAAGCAAAAGAGTCTCCAGAGAGGCAGCCATCTGAAGGGTGGGTGAGTGAGGATGGAAGCTGGACTTATGTCCCTGTCCCAGAAGTAGTGAGGAAATGGATGAAGAGTGGAGAGCAGAAGAACATTAAGACAAGTGTCAGCATCTCACAAATGTCAGGTTCAGCTTATGAGGTTGGACAGGCCTTTGGCCAGACGCTCTACATCTGCTCTTCTGTCATTTGCTGCTGTATCAAAATCTGTGCATTTGTATTAGTGAGAGCCAAGAGGATAACTCTATGCATGTATCTACTAGCTTCTTGGTGGGTCTTTACAGAATTCAGAGAGGCCAGTGCCCTGAATAATATGGAACTCATTAAAAATATGAAAGGAAGGGTTAGTTCCTGAGAAACAAGAAAACTCATGGGTTTTCTTAGGAAAGATTTATTGAGGGTGACCTTCAGGCCTGTCCTAGCAAGTATGATAGTGGGGACATGAAAGGAGCTAACCCTGCAGGCTGTTCAGACCAACCAAGACTCATGAGCTGGTAAAGCCAGAGCAGTAGTGACCGAGTAATTGGATCAATAGGGGATGTGCAACTGATATCACTGGGACACTAAATGGAAGGAAATTTTACAGCTCCTCTCTTTGCCTTTATTTATTTATTTATTTGTGTGTGTTTGTGTGTGTGTGTGTGTGTAGAATACAATTTTTTTTCAAACCAAAATTTTTTCCATGCCCCATTTATAAATTATATGTGATTTTCTTTTAAGGAACCATATAAAATAGATGGGCTGTTTCACACTAACATATTTGTAATGGACACATTAATGCTGGCTGAAATTTAACAGGGGATAGCTATATAGAAGAAAAAAAGCTAACTCTCAGAGGAAAAAATGTCCTCCCACCCTGGCCTTATCTTGAAAGGTAGCAAAAGAAAGTTTTTCCCCCTTCTGCTAAGCTGCCTCGCCTGAGGCCATTGTTCCTGCTACACTGCAGGGGAAGAGCCTGGAGGAGCCATCACATATCCCAGCCTGCCCTTTCTAATATGTTCCTTTTTTGTTAAGGAGGCAGCTTTAATTGAAAATATGTCTGCTTGAGAAAGAACAAGGGTCATGATCTTGCTCCACAGTGGGAGCCTGCAGGAAAGAACTGGCCTAGCTTTGTTAAAACTCCTTTCTCCATGAGCTGGATGCTGTCTCTGCAGTGTTCAGTCCTGCTCATCTGCACATCACCCCTCCACCTCTTGCTCCCTGTGGCTCAGTTGTTTTGTGGCTGTCCCAGCAGAAATAAGTTCAGTCAAGATACTTCTTAAAGACAGCTTTCTGACGAAAGTGAAGCAAGGCATCAGGAAGGGCACAGACCTGTGTGCAGGAATGCCCATTATCCTCAGTGTCCATTGGGTTCAACCACTCCGAACAGTGAGGGAATTTGCAGGCACAAATGTAAATGCTACATTTACTTTTTGTAAAACTGTCTGAGCTTATGCTATCCTAGCAATTTTCAGTTGCATGGTGGCATTTTGCCCAAACAACAGCAATAAAGTGGCAAATCAAGCTAAGGATTAAGCCTTCCTTAGACTGTGAATTTCACAAAAGCTGTGGAAGCAAAGAATAGAATTCATGGTCCCACTACCAAATCTAGTGCTAATTATTATCTAAGCTGTGACCCAACTAAACAAAGCATTTAGAAACTTTTAGCCTGAAACTGAAAGGACACTTTATTTTGAAAACCTAACCTTTTAAAGACCTTGAAGCAGACCATTGCCTTGTTACACGGGTACAATGCTGAGCCCCACTGCCACTGCAGACTCACCTGCCACGGAGCTGCCTGCAGGAGGCCTTTTAAAAGAGATCTGTGCTCCTCAAACAGCCAGGGAAAGCAGCAAGAGGATTAGTGACACCTCATTTCTCCTGTCCGCTACAATCAGCTAAGGACTTGGAAAGGACAGCTTTATTCCTTTGAATCCTAAGTTGTATGGGATAAATTGACTCTTCTACCCTAAATCTTTCTCTGGTGGTAGGAGTTGAACTGATTTCCTCCAGGTACCCAGGAATGTCATAACAGGTTGTCTGTTGTTCCATTATGTTGCTCCTGACACCTCTTGCTGATGGCAGAGGCACCACCATTTACCTGTTTTTTTCCCAACAAAGAAATCACAACAAATACAAGTCAATCACTTTCCTTTGGAAGGTAGCAGCAGGAAGATAGGAACCTTGCTTCTGAATTAAAGCTATTCTGAGGAATTTTATTATCCCCTTGGGCTAGTACAAGAGGGCCAGCTTGTTAAATGGTGTAAATCAGCACAGTCACAATTTCACCTAAGCTTTTCAACAAAAGGTTTCGCTGCCACTCTGAGAAGATGTCTGACCTCTATCATGAGAATATTTCCATGTATCACTCCAATAAACCACTGACAATTGAGACCACAGTATAAATTCTGATGATGAAACGTTTCATGTAAACAGAGTGACTGACAACATGGCATCTACTTTGCTCAATCTAAAGCAAGTGTTATGTATCCAGCATAACCCAAAGTTACTGTGAAAAACAAACACATTTGTAATTCATCTGTTAGAACAGCAGCAGAAGCAAGTTAACTGACTGCTACCATCTGAGAAATAGGATAGAAGCATTTTAGTTGGAAGCAAAGTTCGTGAGATTTACCTTATATTCTACTTATTTAGTTTTATTGTCTCAGTCTGAGAGGTCCTACTTCAACAATGAATTCAAGTGCATTTTTAGACTTTGCTAAAGCAAATAGAACTCTTGTAAAGCCTTTGGGCTGTCAATCCATAGCCCAGTAACACAGCCTTTCCATTAAAATTCAGTGGTTATATCTATCCTGACCATTGAGGGCCTCCCTGCTTTTCTCTAAAGTTTAGGCACAGTCTAACCTGACTGTGAATTTGCCCCCTGTGAAGCATCTGACACTGAAAGTGCCTGAGAGTGTCTCACAATTAGGTGTCTGAGGATGCTGTGAATGAATTCGGATGTTGCAAGGGACCACCCCAGAGCTTGTGTGGAGATAACTGCACTCTCTGAAAGCTGGGAGAGGTAGAGGGGGCAGGCAAAACTGCCCTTAGTGGTACCCATGGAGAGCTGTGCAGACAAAACCAGCCTCAGAACAGACCCCTCTCAGAAAAGGTTGGACCATAATAATTTAGGCATAGATTAGAAAAGTAGCTATCAAATTAAATAAAGCCATAATTCTAGTTAACCAGATCTTTGGCTGGTTAAAAATTCAAGGCAGCATTTTTACTCTGTAGTTTTGCAATCTAATTTGAAAGACATTTATTCCCTCCCTGCTCCACTTCACCCAACCGTGACGATCATCTAACAGAAGTTGTTCAGCCTCATTGCATGAGATGAGCTGTCTGGCTCACAAGCAGTCAAACCTTCTCCTCCCCTCCAAACTCTTTTGTAACTGAGCTATTGATCACCCTTTTTATTACAATAGTTTAGAAATGTAGAAAAGTAAAACATCAGCGTGTAACCTGCAACCTTTTGGTGACTTTGTCACAGGAGTGCGGGGAGGAGGGAGGGAAATGACAGGGGATGGAGGGGACACAGATTTTGAAATGCAGATTAATCACAATTGTTATTCTTACAGAAAATTTCCATATGTGCTTGTGCCTAGTTCTCCTTTTATGCCACTGTTACTATCACTCCCTTCAGCTAGGGAAGGAGGAGCCCTGGGTTTTGATTCAGACTTCTAATGAGAGAAGAAAAGAGCTGAAAAGAGCAGAAGCTACCCATATGGGTGAGATCAGTAGCCAGAGAGACAGTGGTGTAAATTAAACAGCTCTATCTAGTCCTTCAAGCAAACTGGGTCTGGGAGGGCTCCCAGGATACCATCACAAGGAGCAACTCTAGCCACTGATTTAGAATATAAAAAGTGGTGTTGCAGAGGTAAATAAAACCTAGTGGAAGAGACAGAGGTGAGCCACAGGACACACTCTCTTTTGCAAATAAAGAATTGTAGGTGAAGGTGCATTATATAACCTGCATTAATGATATAATAAGACATGAGGTAGAATAAAGAATAACACAGACAAAGCAGATTTTTGTTTTGAGTCACCACCATTTCATTAAGAAGCCTCTGTCAGAGCACTTTTTTTTGTCCTAGGAGAAAATGTTATAGACTCCTAGAGGGAATGGAAGGGAAAGCATCAGATCTGAGGAAGAAGCAAGGCACCTGAGTTAATTATCCTGCAATGATGAGTTGCAAACAAGGCAAAAGAAAAGACAAACATGACACCGCATAGCAACAAAATGGTGTGCTGGTCCTCAAAGAATCCTCCAGTATCTTTAGAACTATGGAGATGTAAGAAAAATTATGTAAGAAAATAATAACCTGTTATTTACACAGACACAGAAAACAAGATATCCTGGTAAAAAAATCAGCAGGAGAGAGATGTATTATAGACTTCAGTTTTTCTCTATGCCTCACACGTATTTTCCTACCAGGACGTCATCTGCAAGACAGATGTTTTCATTTCCATATGTTCAAAATACCTGACTCACAATGGAAATGCTGCAGATAAAGCAGATGCAGTATACTTTTCCTAGACTGGCAGAGGCATCAAAACTTGAGCTGTTGGAAGAGACTAGCAGAACTTGGCCTGCTAAGCTAAACTCTAAGAATGATGAGGGTGGATAACACTCCTATCTAATAATATGTAGGGTGGGGGAAGAAAGAATAGATGCAGAGACACTGGAAATTTTTAAAGTCAGAGGCAGTACTGGCACAAGAATAAACGATTATAAAGCAGTCATGAATACATTTAGACTTAAAATGAGAAAAGATTTCTAACCATCACAGGAATGAAGCAGCTTTATAATGGGAAAAACAGTGCTAAAGATAGAGCTTAAAAGCTATTGTTTAATGAATGGAACTGAACATGACAATGATGAGAAGGGAATAAAAATATGAATGACTCCTTTTAGTTCACTTTTTCCTGTAAAAACCCCTTTGATTTTTTCTAGAGTGCTAGATAAAAACTGAATAAACACATTTTCTTTTATTATCACCTGTAAGTTATTTTCTAAATTGCATTAATAGGTACACTAAAGAACACTAATTATCCATTAATTAAAATGCAAATGTAATGCTAATAGTCACCTTTCATTTGCCACATCTCACAATTGGAATATTTGAAACCAATTTAATATAAGTCTATGAAAGATCCAACAGTTTTATTTGCTTAGTATTTGCTAGATAGTAACACAGGGTTCTAGGAGGAGAGAAATTACATTTCTTGATAAAGAAAGTATAGAACTTAATTTCAAGATGTGTGCCTCATTGTAGAGATCCTTGTCCCTGGATAAGTGATAAATTAGAGTTAATGTGCTCCTTTCTTCCTCCCACCCTCCCTTTCCCTTAATGAATCACAGCATGGGATACCACAATGACCCTTTTATGGTAGAAAAATTGCTTTGGTGGACTGATGTCCTATATTACTAGGGTAAAACCAGAGAGGGATTTGCCTTAGGTACTTCATGCATAACTCTACTAACACAGCTATCCACCAGCTTCACCAACTACACACACAAAAACATATTGACTCATTTCTAGATGCCCTTCTGCATCCCTTGCCCTGTTGCTGGATTCCAAGTATGAAACACCTGCAGTAGGAAAGCACTTATAGGAGGAATCTCCTCTTGATAGGCCCAGGCTGTTTCGTGCAATCTTCTCTTCACACAAGAGGGACCATAGAGCAATGCAGAGGCGTCCCTTAGAGAGGAAACCTGCACACCTGGGCATAACATGCAAACCTCTGAGAGCCACTGCAAATGAATATATTCTCTTCCCTCTAAAATAACCGTTTTTTAAACTCTTCTACAATAGTAGAGTCCACCAAGTTATAATGGAACATTGTTGTTTTCAGACAGAAATTATATGCTTAAATAACACTGAAATCAAGTCTATGTCTCTGTCTTTAGAAACCCAAATGTCTTATCTTGTTCTGCACAATTAAGTAATTGTGTTATATAGCACATTACACAATTTTATGGTTATAATTGCAATAGCCGAACTATTTTAAATTATATCGAGAATGTATTTATTCTGCTTTATGCAAAAAGCTGGTAACTATATAAAATGAGTTTTCGAACAAGTTCTTTGAAATCCTAGGAGGCATATTAAAGTGTTAAGAGTCGAGCCTAAAAAAATAACATAACGAGAAAAACAATCACTTCATCTACAATATCTGTATTACTTTCATAGTGCTTAATTTAAGTGGTTCAACAAGTTTTGTTATTACCTTCTCAGTGGAATATAATCTCAATGTTCACTGGACCATTTTTGTCACATTTCAGTGGAACCGCTAATACAAGAGTTGTATCTATAATTAACAAATAAAACTGTGAGTCTCAAGCAAATGAAAAATTCTGGAATTAAGAAAATCAAGAAAAATAATGGAGATTTTTACCCTTTAGAAAGAATGTAACGAAGTCATGATCTCTACAAAACTAAAGGACTCCTACGTAAAATGTTGTGTAAGAACGGGGAAATTCAAAACCTGATGTTACTCACCCAATGTAAAAGGTATGCACAAAAGAAAAAGACTTCAAAAGAGAAGCATTGCAAGATGCAGAACAATTGATTTAAACAAATCAATGGCTAGCCTTCTCCTTTTCCCTGTTCCTTCCTGCAGCAGAAGGTGACTGAAGGAAAGCCTGCAAGCAAAAATTCCTGAAAGATCATTAAGCAGATGGTGGAGAAAAGTGTCGGTGGACCTACTAGAGTAGACAATAGTACATAGCTGATGAACGAAGAAGGGGTTAAAGAAACTGTTGACTCTAATGGGAGCTGGAGAAGTCCCTCAGACTCCAAGTTACTAGCAAATTTTCTGTTGAGGGTGGTGGGGAGGAGGGAAGTGAGGGGCCACTTCAGGCAAATGGCTAGTGTGGCAGGACGCTCTCTCCTCCCCCTTCTCTCTCTCCCTGATCGGTGGCTGGAGAGAGATGGCTCAGATTAGGCTGATTGCTTCATCAAGGACTATCTAGTACTGGCGCCTGGAAGTCAAGGTGAGACACGGAGAGAATGTGAAAAATTTTTAAGTGACTGCAAATCCACATTCTTTTTCCTATAAAAACACCACGAAATCTCAGAAAAGTAGAAGCTTTTCTACATGGACATTGGAGCGTGAGGGAAAGTCTTTTCCCCAGGTGTCTAGATGCAGCCCTGTGGTTACTTCTTGCGAGATTGAGTGAGAAATCCTAATGTATTCCAGCTCCAAAACTGGATTTGGTAAAATCATTGGTTTCCTAAATTGTATTATTCCAGCTAACTTATAGGTACCTTTCTTAACTTGCATTTTCAGCTATTTTATAGCTCAAGCAAGCATTTCTTAACTTGCATTATAGTTCAAGCAAGCATTTCTTAACTTGCATTTTTTGAACTATTTTTATAGTTCAAGCAAGGTTTTACCCAATAATTGCATTTTAGCTATTATAGTGTTGCAATTATGTATTCATTGTGTGTCTATGTGTGTCAATCTGTTCTATGTTTGTATATTTGTTATTTTCTGTGTCTAATAAATGGTATTCAGACTAATCAGCCAAATATCAAAGATCCTTGTGAACGGGACTGAGTCTTGGGAAGCTAGCTACCTTAAAGCCTGGCAAACTGCAAAAACTCATAAAGCTCCTGTCTCCCATGCAAGACAGCTAGAACAAAGAGCAGGCATTGCTGCTGCAACCACCCTGGGTAGTGCTTTGGGGCAGAGGTTCCCCAAAGATGGTTGCTGTAGCTGAGACAAGGACCTGGATTAGGTGGTACTGGGACTCAGAGGTTAACAATATTGGATCAGGCCACGTTAAGCTCCCTCCTCTGGAGAGCGGGAAGTTCAGTGCTACACCTTTATGGAAATGTTAACCTTTGTTTTACCTGCCAGGGCCTTCACTGCTGATACTACATAAAAATGGGACTAATGGGATGAGCTCTGATCTGTGGGGAGCACTCAATTGATTTTGTCTGTACGCTACAGCTCTGCTCCCTGTTTCCTCCTCTTTGGTTAATGTCTTCTCAAAAAGTACCATTGACTGGCCTCTCACTGCCCGAAGTGCTCATCTCTTTTCTTTCCTCAGATGTTTTTGCTTGGGTTTTACCTTCCTATTCTGCTCTAGCTTCTTAAAAACTAAACCAATGTGTTTGGCTTAGTTTTTAATTTGTCTCTTGCATCCACTCTTCAGAGAAATGTTTTGAATGATCTGCCCAATAGCTATCTGAGTCCCTTACCATAAAAGGGGTCGTACAAAGAAGTGGGTTATCTGGCCCAACCTCCCTGCTCAAGCAGTGTCATCCCAGAGCACATGGCACAGGATTGTGTTCAGATGGTTCTTGAATGTCTCCAGTGAGGGAGACTCTACAATCTCTCTCTGGGCAACCTGTTTCAGTGCTCAGTCACCTGCATAGTAAAGAAGCTCTTCCTCATGTTCAAGAGGAACTTCCTGCACTTCACTTTCTGCCAGTACAGGATCTCCACTTGGATTTGTATACAACAGATTTTGTGTATTTCTCTGACAGAGTGGGCAAAAATCAAGCAACTACTTTGAAGTTGATTTGGTAAACAGCCAAAAGAGTTTTCCAGGACATCCACATAAGCACTTTTGTATGATGATATTTGAAATTGCTTTCTTTCTCTTGCTTAACACCTTTTATACTGTGCAAGACCAATAACAGAGGTTCCTTTTGTACTGAAGAGACAACCTAATTCAAGTTAAGCCTGAACCACAACCATGACAGAAACCTATTGTCCTGAAGTAACACTTTCCAGAAATACAACTGAAAACAGCATACTGCAAAGGGATAAAGAAACAAAATTAGATAGCAATTCATTGGGTTTTGGTAAGGCACTTTACTGAAGAAAAAGAAAGAACAATTCACACAAATGAAACCCTGGCAGTTTTCCTTGGGCCAATAAATTTGTTGATGAGACAAAATACAAATGAAGAGATGCATCAGAATTTTCTGAAAGAAATAGACATGATATTTTCATTTGGCTTTCCTTCCAAATGAAATCTATTAATAATATTACACTGATGTTTTAAAAATCAGCCTTGCCTTGAGGGAAGAACCACAACCTAAAATTGCTTCACAACTCTTCAAGTATTAAAACCATGCAGGCTTCTTAATGAGCAGTTTCCTAGGAACTCCAAAGTTTTCTTCTGTCTACCACTGCATTCTTCTATATTTGCCTCTGTGTCTGTACTCCAATTCTCAAAATATTGCTCTCAAATGCCCCATCCTCACAACACATTTATCATCACACCAGAGTACTAGCTTGAAAAACAGAAAATGTTTCACAAGGCAAGAACCATTTTTTAACAAGGGTTAAAACCAGTAGACTACAATTAAACAAAAAATATCACTAAAAAGTCAAATCAGACCTAAAGTCAATAAACTTCCCAGAAAGATGAATAATAGGCTTTGGAATATATTTTAAGTAAATAATTATATAGATGCCTTTATGCTTAATCTATGCACTTTTCTGGGAGTACCTCTTCTTCCAGCTCTTTTGCATCTGCAGGTAAAAAATCTTCTACCATGCCTTCCCCTCTGGAAGAAACGTGGACTTGTTGTCTATTTAGAAAGTATTGTCCTTCTACATAGGAAAACATATTCTCAATTTCAGTAATAATAATAAAGCAGAATAAAGATATCGTCACATTCTTAGTGACCCTTTCAGCAAAGCATCCAGCTGAAATTCCATCTCCCAGACTGATGAGTAGCTAACTGTATATAAAATTTTGGCCATGTCACTCTCAGTCTACCCTGGCTTGCTCAGTTACAGAAAACACTTGGCATAATTGATATCTCTTATCAAATGAGGCAGAGACAAGGAACTAGTCAGGATTTGTGTCTTCTAGCTAACACATATAGTCATTTTGTCTTAGATAAAGACCAAAGAAGAAGCAGAAGTCTAGGCTGTTCCCAGTATGAATATTCTAATGGTTAAACAGCAGATTAGACTAGCTTTTAATTTTTTCTATCTTGATTCTTAAAATTTTCAAGCTTGGTTGAAGACAATCCCAATACATTTCAACATGCAGGAAGACAATTCTGCTACCCCAGTACTCTGCTGCCTCTGCCCACAGAACTCACATGGCAGTAGGAGCAAAATCTCTACATTTGTGCTGCTTGCTACTTAGGACAAGCTGCTGGGTATAATCAGGATTTGGACAGGGTACAAGTGCTTCAGATTCCTAGGGAAGAAGTGATGCCTTCAAGATCCATGCAATATAACAGCATTTATTCTTTACTCCAGCTATGACATTTTAGGACTTATTCTAATGTGGTTGAAACAACCACTTGAAAGAAACTGCAATATTTCTTCTATATTTTGAATGGTGCCTAAATGCTCCTAGAGAAACAGTGTGGTCATATAGAGTGGGTCCAATCCAGTTTGCTCTGAAAGTCTAGGCATGATGCATGAGAGATGGAGAAATAAGCAAATGGGCAGGGAAGGGAAGAAGGAGGAAAGGAGAATAGGCTACAATTGGAAAGACCATCTTGAGAGATATTAAGAAAGATATCTCCTACGCTTGAAAAAGAGTCATATTACTGCAGAGGAAACCAGCACAGAGCAAAGAGAAACAGAGCATCTCTGCTTTGATGAGAAACTGGACCAGCAGAAAGCCTTGTTAATGAAAGCAAGGAGGAGGGAGTGCTCCTGAAAAAGGTTGACCTGCTCCTCCCCCAAGTCCAAATGCTACTTCATAATTTTAATGCAGAGCAATGCTTTCAAACAAAAAAATATTGTAGATGGAGCTTCATTTAACTGAGAATAATTTTGATGTTGACAACATAATCTTTATGGGGAAGCCAGGGCACAGTACTAATACTCAGAGCTCTTCCACCTTGATGCAGTGACAGGATGTCCTTGTGCATGCCAGTTGTTTTTCCACACCTGATAGCTTGGAATTATAGATCTGCAGGAAGACAGTGACTTTTGTCATCCAGTGAAGGCTTCATATTGAGCTTCTCGCTAAAAATAATGCAATGAAATGGTGACAAGTGAGAGGATTCAAACTCAGCACCTCCTCTCCAGAATTTCAGTTGAATCTCTTTTGTCACGGCAGTTATTTATGTCTTTCAGTTTTCCATCTTTACCTTCCTTTCATTCCTATATCTTGCTTTTAATTATGATGATATGTATCTTGGAAGATTAAATAGGAGAAAAAGGTACAGTGGCTGTATTGCTTTTCCCCTCATCCCTGTTTCTTTACATTGTTTGCAGATGCCTGGAGCTGTGTCTTTCAAAAGTGCTACACAACATAGAACTCTGTAGGCATTTCCTGATTTATATTATAAGACATTATCTATAGTATTTATTTAAATTACACCATTTGTATGCACAAAGGGTATTTTCAAACCAATTTTGTTCACAAGATCGCTCCTTCTATTTATTACTACATGAATATTAATTGTTTTAATTAAATTGCAGTAATTTCAATGTTAAAAGCCATAAGGAATAATGCAAAATGCATTCATCAGAAAATTTGGGAGGGAGTTGGAGGGGAGCATCAAGACTTTGTTGTAGCCAATGGGAAAGACAGTTATTCAATATGTTAAAGTCTATGTGTACCCACCAGATATGTGAACATCTCATGTCTTCAATAGGCCACATAAGTTTAGGTTCAACTTGACAAATATACACTCAGGACTGTATACTATTGTATTACTATTTTAATGATTGAAAAGAAATAAACCAGAATTTCCAAACCAGCAGCATTTAAGGAGCATTCAAAACCAGAACAAAGCAAAAATTCTCCCCATTCTAAGCAGGCCATAGTTCTCTGATGACAAAATGCCTGAAGCGGGACAAGCAGGCAGCTCCTGACTGGGCTCAAAGCTCCCTGAAATTCCTTGGGAGCAGTATTTTAAGCCTTGACATTTCAAACAGATGAATGTTTCCCTACTCAGCCCATCCTTTCCTCCTTTTCCCCACTGCTCTCATATCTTCTTTTTAAATACTCATTACTTGGATGCCATGGTCACACAGAATCGATTTCAAAGCTTTGCTTCCACGCACAGAACTGAGCAGCCACAGAAGCAGGGCTTTGAAGGAACAGAAGAGACTAGCAGCTGAGCTCGCACAGCTCGAAACACTGAGCTGCAAAAAAAGGACAAGCGAAGGGGAAACTCGAGTCTGACATCAGAACCAGCATTACTGACACTCCTTATACGTTATACAACACTCCTGCTTCTCTTCAGGGAGTAAGATACAGAATCTGGGGTCTTGGTCCAGTCTTGAGATCCTTGGTCAAGTTGCACTTCAAGTTTGCACAAAGCTTCTCTTCAGAGAGGGGGGAATGGCCAGGCATCCCCGTAAGCAGTAAGATACTTAACCAGACACAGGTATCTTAAGCTTTCTTCAAGTTACCCATGTGGGATTATTCTCAATAGGTTTCAGAAGTGAGTGATAGACCACTTGTTTCTTACCTAATGTGACAGCATTGTTCAGTTCACTGAAATCATTCTACAAAGTGAAATTACTCCAGTCTCCTTCATTCCTGCATCAATTTGGCATTCAGGCATTTCAGTGTTTTTAAATACTATTCAATAACAAGCTCTTCAGCAATCATGATCACACAGACACTCTGTGGTTCTTATAATAACTCCTTGTTCAGAAGTAAATCAGTCTTTTAATCTGATTATCAGGGCTACCGGGATGGCTGGGGACTGGAGCATTTGCTCTGTGAGAAGCAGTGGAAGGAAGAGGGTGTGTTCAGCCTGGAGAAGAGATGGCTCCAGGTGGCTCTGATAGCTTCCCCTGATACCTATGAGGTGGTTACCTGGAAGACAGAAACAAATCCTTTACTGTGGTGCACGATGAAAGAATGACAACAGTGGTCATAAAATGGGAGTTTCTAACTTGAAATATAGAAAAATTAAAATTTCAATAAGGAAAACTAAACATGGGAATAAGTGGCTCAGAGCTGTGGAAAAAGCCTGCTCTGAATTCAGTGCTGACCCCACTTCACCCAGGAAGTTTGTCCAGGAGACCTCCAGCATAATTTTCAGCCCAAATGAGTTTGTGGCTCTGTGTGAATCTTATGACCAGAGCTAGGCCAAGGAGCAAAGCCTCAGGATGTGTGCACTAATGCAAACCTCAGTCTAGCTCTGAAAAGGGCCTGGAGTCTCAAAAGTGAATTTATAACTTTTCACAGCACTGTCAAATGAGTAAGATAAACTCAAGCTGTGTCTGTTCTGTATTCTCTATGTGCTATTCTAGATAAGAACTTAAAAAGACAAAGCCCTATCTACCCTCTAGTCAGTAACCATCTTATAGCAATATTTATTATTTCAGTTTTAGTGTGAGTCCTTGCGAAGACTTTTAGTTTTGCAAACATAGGTATAGCCTTCTAATGCTGTCTTACCTCTATGAAATACAAAATCATTATTTCCTAACATATACAGCTCTTTAAGGCGCCATGATTCTGTGCATGTGATCCAGTTTGAACAGAGCCACAAATGGATTTTATCCATATTCAGAGTAACCTATGGTCCATAAATATTTAGAGGTTTATCTTCAGACAACCATGTCAGAATAGTCCTCCTGTGAACTTAACAGTTATCTTAAGGTCTATACTATGCCATACTGGAGCTTCAAGGCAACTGAACATTTCATATCATTGATATCTCATGTGGTGCACTCCATAGATTTTATAAGGATTTTTCCATTGCAACAGGGCCACAACTTCTGTTCATATCTATTAGGAGTTTTGTTAGTGGTAAGATTTGTTTTGATTTCTACACATAATGACACTTTAATGTAAGAAACCATATCCTAAGAGGTGATAAAGATATAACCACATAAGAAGTTAATCCCACTTTTTGATGTACAGAACAAAAACATATTTGGGAACAGAGTGGATCTGGAGGTTTTATGTAAGTTCTGCCATGTGGACCCAGCGTGGCACTGGTTATCCTGTGAAATGGAGCGGTCTGCCTTCCCTGTTGTTCAGGATAGCTGAATTCAAAACAGAAGAAATGCAGAAAAGAGCCACCAGGGCAAAGAAGGAACTCAGCTTTTAACATGAAGGTTGAGAGAAGATATAATTTTTCTCTCTAAATACATTAAAGGGTGACAGCAGGAGAAGAGAAGGACTATTAAATCCAAGGAACAGCACAAGAACAAATGGACATGTGGCATGACTCAGTTTAGGCTGGAAGTCAGGAATATTTACAGGAATGGCCTTTCAGTATGAGTAGTCAAGAGGCAAACAACTTGCACAGCATTAAGAAAAAGCTTCATTAACTGTATGACACAATTTCTTATGATGGCATGTATCCAGGAATTCCCTTCAGTCTTCTGAAATGTGTTAACAAGGTACATCTTCAGATAAGGTTCCTCCTCCACGATTGCTATCTAAGGATAAATTTAGGATGGGGAGACATTCTCTTCCATGTGACTAAGCAGAGAATCGTGCATCTTAGGTCAGGAAAGACATTATATAATTTGTTCATGCCTCCTTTTCTCAGAACAGATTATCATTTTACTTTACAATCCTGGCTCCCCAGAAGATTATAGGAATTTTGTAACTGATCACAATAATGACAACTGTATTTTTATACCTTGCAGTCCACATATTATGTGGCTAATGCTATGGCTACTCAACATTGAATAAAAGCAAACACCGAGAAAGTCAAGCTGCTGAAATCACAGGGTTACTGTTAGAGAAAAAAACCCAAAAGCCTCTTTGCTCCTTGTTGCTTCTTGTTACTCCTTGTTATTCCTTGCTTACTTCTTACCAGTCTTTGGAGGATAAAAAAACACCAAATGAACACCCATAGCTATGTGGCAATCAACACTGCTTGTAGTAAAGGGTATTTCACTCAAAGGAACATTGCCTAGATACCTATAATTCTAAGATAATACACATTAAATAATAAAAAAATACTCCTGACACAAAATAACATGCCACTTAAAAGAAGAACTGAATTTGCTATTTCAAAATAAATATGTAGCCAAAGCCCCAGACTTCTCATAAAAGCAGATTATAAACTAGCATGAAATCAGATTAATAAAAACTTCACAGTGAAATGAAAGACAAACAAATCCTCTAAAAAATGAACATCACACACACAAATGAAGCTTAAAAACCATGAAAAGCAGGACAAATTAAAAAAATATATATATACAGTTTGTGAAGTAGCCAGCAAGAGTATATTTGCACGGCTGCAGCTGCATTATAAAATCCCTTTGCTCTCTCAAAATAATCTTTTCAAATTATAGATTTGCAACCCTAAGATTTCCTGTTGCCATGACAGCATGAAACAGTTGTTGCCCATCATTATGGATCACGTGTTTTAGAAATTTGATCATATTGCTGTAGTATTTAGGTTGCTCGGAAAACACCCTGCTGTTTTTCAATGCATTTCATTTTTAGGGAGATGGGGCTAATTAATTCTTTTGAAAGGCACTCTTATAAAGGGTGACATATCAGAAATACAGTGTGTTCTGCTCCAAACATAGAAAGTCTTTCTGTAAGCACAAATATTTTACTGGATATTTAAGTAATATAAACCCTAGTGCTATGAAATTCTGTAAATCTACACCAGAGATAAGACTCTCTTAATCTGGAAGGATGGTTCTGTGAATAATGGAAATGTACATTGTCAGCTCATATAACCCTTTCTAGTCCTGCATGCTATAGGACTAATTAGCAAGTGTACCACATTTGTTATACAAATTTTAGGTGGCAGTCATGCTTAGGAAAGGATGGGCTTATAGTTGTATCAGGATATCTGTGGCTGGGAAAGTTTTTGGTTTAGTTTATTTTGGTGGGGATTTTTTTTCTTCCTTTTATGTATAGCGAAGGGGAAGGAGATATGAGTCTGATTGAATTCCTTGCAGGCTGCAAAGATTCAGTCCTCTAAGACTCAGGTACAGTAAACCAGAAGTGACAACAACTCTGGCAAGTGGATAGACAGACAGAACCTCTTCTGCTCACATTATTGGAGCAACTTTACACTTCTGATTGAATTCTTAAAATGTATTTATATATAATAAAAACATAGGGGCTTTATTCTTGAGTAATGCAAGCAAATACATCCTTTACTTTGTTGAGGATTACCATCAGCAGCCCTCGCACACCAGCTGAAGCACAGAAAAGGACCCTGCAAGGTGTCCAAGGGCAGGAAGCCACTTGAGCACTGCTGGGAGCAAAGAAGCCACATAGCCCTGGCATGTGCAGGTCTGCTCTCCTGCTGTCTCCTACCAAAAAATAATTTTTTTTCTTTGTTTTTCCTCCTTCCCATACAGCACATCAATGATATCACCATTTTGAGAGGCCCCCCAACAATGTAATCTATATCTCATAAAGCAAATTTTTGAGATTTGCCATTTGCCAAAAAGGAAAATGAATATGAGATTCTCCATTAGCATACTATCAGTGGGATAATTAACTTGGGCAAATACATCATGATCTAGTGACACAGCATCAGCTAACAGGATTAACTGGCTGATTTTATCCCCTTTGGTCTTCAGATTTCTACATGTGATGATTCTAAACAGCTCAGTGGTGTTTTAAGTAGACAGAAAACTGTGTATAAATAAGACTTAATCTCTATCATACAAGGGATGCCCAAGCTCTTTTTCAGGCAGCAAAGATTTTTTTTGGTTCTGTAGAGGAGTAGTGGAGAAGAAAACACAAGAAACATTTGTTTTACTTTTTTTTTTATCATTAAGCATGGCATAAAACTGAAAAGGTACTAAACCTGATAATGGCTTTGGAAAAACTAAGAAATTACCTCTAAATTCAAGGTGAATTGCTGTATTAACATGAAGAAGTGAGAAGTATATTCATATAATATATAGCACCCAACTGCCTCTGCAAAGGATTATAAAATATATTTACGATGTATGAAAAGCAAAGTTAAGCCTCCCAGTAAAGGCAGCTGAAGGTATATCAGTAAATCAAAGTGTTCAGGAACATGCAGAAAATCAATTTTTTACATTAATAAAACTACTATAATGCTTCCCAGTACTGTTTTGGCCTGTAACAATTATCACTATTCCCAGCAATTCCCAAGCCTGTCTTGGATGCTGTGTGCTCCAGGGAACACTCCCACAGGCAGCAGGCTCACAGACACTTTCCCAGGTCTGGGCACAGGGTGTGCTGTGCCTCTCAGCCTACAAATGTTCCTGGGCACATTTAACTGACCTGTATATGGCATCTACAGCATCTGAGACATACAGGGTAGGACAGGGTTGATAAATAATGGTGTTGTTGTGAGAGCAAACTAGAAGCTAGCCTCAAAAACATGTTTTGGATTACATCAAGTGCGAGGTCCAAAAAATAATTGATAGAATTTGGATGATTTAGGGATTATTAGATTCCTAAATATATCTGCACATACTTTCACAGTTTATTATATGTACATTTTACAGTTCACTCTATCTGCTCCATTTAAAGGGTCCTTTGTTTTACCTGCTGTATGATTGCATCCTGCACTCTGGTGAGCCCACTCAGTGATGCAATCACGATCAAGTATCGTAAAAGAAACCAAGCAGTGGTAAAAGCCAATTTTTTCAGTAGTTTTAAGCAGTATTAGCAACATTAGACTGTTCCACTGGCTCAGTTTCCCTTTAAAGCTGTTGCCAGTGCTGTATCCACATTGGCATGCAGGCAAAAACACTTCCTCTGCAGATCTGGTATGTTCAGCCATCAAAATTCTAATGTCAGCCACTGCCCTGTCAGTCAGGAGAAGCCACATCTCAAAGCCAGATGTAATGCGAAGCTCACCTCAGGGTATTCTGACCTTCCTACTCACTTTCTTGAGAATCTGTGTGTATCTGCAAGTTCACAAGCATGCAAATATGCTTAAAAGTGAGAAGGTTTTTCTCAGGGGAATGGGGATTGGTAAGGCATTATTATGCCTTCTTCAGCGTAACTCTATTTCAGCATGTTCCTTCCCTTTTCTTAACACAGAAATGCTTTGTGAATAATCCTGTAAAGCTGATATGAAGCAAAGTTGCAAGAAGTTATGGAAGGAGATAGGCAATCTCTGCAGGTATCTGAGGAACACAAGTCTTGGTTACAAATAATTAGGACAAACTATAAATGATGTTGACAATGGAATAGGTCAATCTGGTTGTTTAGGTTGAGGGAAAATGAGTCAAGGCTACTGATAATGGTTTGCCAGGCTTCCTTATGGACTGGCATCAGAAGGCAATCTCCTCTAGAAAACTCATTTATCTCCTGGTGGTCCACCAAAATGCACACCAGAAAACTGCTAACATAGTGCTTAATATCTAGCAAATCACTGTTTCACCTGAGCTGAGCCTGAACAGAACACCTGGGATTGGACAGAAAGGTACTGACGTAGATGAGTATGTAAGTGCCTGAGAGATGTAGCCACCTTCCTGCCAAGCAGACTCTAAACACTACCTGTGCCTCCTGCCTTTCACTAAACTTGCCAATTTGCTAATGTTCAGAAAGTGGCATTTCCTCTTCCTCAGTCACCTATTTCACTTCAGGATGATAACACGACTGCAATCTTGTGGTCCAGTTTTGCATACCATAGAAGCGTGAGATTTTTTTTGCCTTAACAAGTCTCTCTGCATTACACTTAAAGCAAATACATTTCTTAGCTTCCCCAGAACTCTTAATAGAGTTTGCAATAAACATGATGGGACTTGCTGACAGAAAAAGCTATTCAGAGGGCATGCTCAGAGCAAATGTATGCAGCACAACATCTACTACATCCAAAAGGACTTATATCACAGAGGGCACCTCAGCATGCTTATCCTTTCATGGAGTGCTACTAATTCATTTTTTCTTACTTCAGTACTCTAACAGTTTTTTGCAAGTGTGCAAGAACAAGCCAGATTTCTATTATGTGGTATGGATATAATTCATATGAAATGCAAAAAATAAATAAAAATTAGACATTTTTTTCCTAAAAGCCCCCATTTCAATCATATGGCAGAGCCTATTAATGTATGGGTTCACCAGAAAATGGGATTCAACTCACAGACAAACAAGGTGACACTTGTACTTTACCTACGGAGTAAAATGCAGGCCAGTCATGCTTATTCTACCATAAGTGTGATTTTGCTTTCATGACTGGATAAAGCTAATCAAGGAACTCTTAAGTACCTTATTAGCAATTGCCCTGGACACTCAGTGTTAAAGCATCAGAACAAGATGTCTCCAAGAACAGAGCAGAATTCAGCCACACCCAAAATGAAGTATGAGAAAACAAGCCTGTCTCTCCCAAGTGATGGAGCTGCCTGGAAAAGATGTCTGTAAGCCACTTTGGGGTCTGTGAGCAAGAAGGTCTACGAACAAGAATGCTTCACCCCCATCTCCCGGAAACCAAGCCTTAGGTAGCACCCCAGAGTGCTTGTCAATCAGAACGTCTGAACCAAGGCAGAAGGAGATGTCACGATTTGGCCTACAATTTGGTGAAGTTAGTCTCATAACTCAAAGATGCCTCCAAAGTTAATAGCCTTTGTAACACAAGACCGAATAAAAAAGCCCTATTCACTCAAGCAGGAGGTTCTGTACATTTTCCAATGAGATTCAAACTCCTGAGGTTTTGTCTCTTCAAATTCATCAATATCTGTATACAATGTAGGAATTATGGTTTTTCAGTCTTTCAGTGCAGTGATATGATTCTGGTTTTTTTTCTGTCTAGAGTCTTATAAGTTTACCCATGTAATGAACCTCCCAAACTCTTTCCCATTTATTGCAATATATACACAAATCAGAAAACCACCATTACAACAATTTCTGTTGATAGGTACCAACCATGTCACTAGTGTCTGTCTGCTAACAAACAAGGATGCAAAGCCCAAAGTCTGTGGTGGAGCCTGGGTGTTTTTTGCAGAATTTTAAAGGAATGTCATCCCATGCCATTCCACCCCAGGACTGATGCCAGTTCTACACTTAAGGAAATAGGTCAGCAAGAGCTGTATTGCCTACAGTCCTTATTATACTTCCACTACATTGAAACAAAAGCTATCTTTAAAGGACAGCAAAGAAGGAAGAAAATTCCTATCAAATAGATCTATATTTAAAAGCCAACATTTCAGACCTTGGTACAGCACAGACAAGAAGCTGATTCTCAGCCAACCTCCCTCAGTCCCAGGCTTCCCTTTACTCTGGGGATTTTGGTAGTGGTAAAAGTACAGACTAACATGGAAAATCACAGGCATAAGCAGAGAAATTTGAAGAAGTTGTCAAGAAGTTCAAACAATTGGCCTGTTTCCTAGGGAATGGCAGCAGTCTGATGCATACTGATACTATTTTTCATTACTGTGCTCTGGGCTTTTCTATGCATCCATCTGTAAGTTTTGAGTCCTGACAGGATTTTGGTTTTTTTTTTTGGCTTGAATAGCACTGGTGCAAATTCAGGAGTGAGTTGCCAGGCAGAAAAGTCGCTAGCTTCATAAATATATGACAGTAAGAAATGAGGTACAGTGCTCTTGCAAAGGTCTCAGGCATGAAAATAGTGGGTAAGGGGCAATTCTGCTGAAGCACTGTCCTAAGCAAAAGAAGATGGAAGAAGAGTTGTTACCACTAGTGGGAGCAGAGAGAGAAAGCCAAAAACAAGGAGTTTGCTACTTCCTGACTGGTCCAGCAAGTCACCTGCAAGGGGTTAAACAAAGAGCATGACATTATGGCATTGAGAGGAACTCACTCCAAGTGCTTATGAAGTTGATAAAGCTTCTGGAGCACAAACCTAGACAGGTGCTGTCTGTTCAAATTCCACACTACTGCATAAATTGCAGAGGCTTAAAGTCAAGGTTGAGAAAGTAAATGTAAAATCCAAATGGTCCTAGTCTCAATGTCCAGAATAAATGTAATATATTTTATACTTTAGCATATTTTTGCCTGGTTTGGGCATTACAGTAATGAATTCTTGTCACTGCTTGTTGTGTTGAACTAGATGATAGGCCACTTCTCTCATTTGCATCACTGGCAGGGCCAGAGATGGATGAAGTTTATGAAGTCAGATATCTCTTTGCTCAGCTATAAAATTTACAGGCTCTTACTCCTAACTATACCCCAGAAAAGCATGACAGAATGACCTATACAACAAACAAACAGATGAACAAGCAAACAAGGTATAGAACAAGTTACAGACATCCTTATAAAGGCTACAGAGAAAAAAGAACCAAAAAACAAATGACAACAACAACAACAAAAGCCCTGAAAAGGTAAAGAGGTTTTCCCATAAAAATAAGCTTCAGCTCCCTATACAGGAAAACCCTGTGGTGTGGTTCAGCAGTTTCTGTTTTCACCTGAATATAAGAAAGAAGCAAGCTTATTTCTCAGCTCTTCTGTGAGCTAAACTCTCAACTGGGCTTCAAAACTCATTTACAGACTACAAATAAAAAGAACTCTATGTTTGAGTAATTCAGGTAGTTCTCCACTCAGATTCAGGGGTGTTCTGTGTGCATTTTCCCACTTTTCACTTGGCTATTGAAGAGTCCATCTGGATGCAGTGGGGTGAGCCTCTGAGCAATACTGCCCTGACCCCATTTCCACATGGGGTATGGAAACAGTGATTTCTTGGAAAGACAGCACTTCTGTCCCTCATACGTCACATCTAGTAGGACAATGCTTCTGCGCATTTATAGCAACCAAGTCACTCCTTTTCCAGAGCATGACATTTACTATTATCTCTTTGCAAAGCATGACAATCTCAGGGCAGTGGAAAGACTTGGCTATCGATTAAAACAAACTTGATTCATTAAAAATACTGCTGACATTTCCACTGATCTGAGGTATTCTTTTCCTTCACATTAAACAATGTAGTCGTTTAAAGCTCTTAAGGTCACTGTTCTATAAATGTGCTGTGTTTAAGGTACATGCCATTTAACCATTCCTTGGCCTAAAGAAAAGGAAAAAAAAACCCAAAAAGGAGAAAAAGAATAAAGAGAACAGGAAGAAAATAGGGGCTGGGTGCCATTCTTACCCTGCTCCAGAGCAGAATTTCCCTCAGAGGAGGAGAAAGAGATTTACTGGTTAAACACATGCAGGTACTTCATATGCACGTTCCCTCACTAAGCAAAATAATGGCAAGAATTCATACTTTGGGACTACTTGCTTATTCATCCCTGATGTCACTTTAAAATTGTCATTACAGAATAGGGTCCAGCAAAGCTCAGCCAGCACCCATACACCACTTCAGACAAAATCTTAAGGCAGAGCTCCAGTGAGTCCAGCTCCTGAACTCCATCAGCAGCTTCATCTGCCAGCAGTTCAGCTTTCTAGCAGTCCATGACTGTACCCTGTTCCCTGCTGAAAGTAAGATTTTTATGATTTAACAGTACAGTTCCTACAATTTTGCTACACAGCAGGAAACTGTTTAATTCACTGTTTGTTTTACAATTAAAAGGGGAGAACACATTTCTGGAGAATTTCCCATATGCAGTAGGGTTACTGCCTCAGGAAAAGCTAGTAATAGCCCACATGTGGCAACCTTAACCATTAAAATTACTCACACTCTAAAATGCCAAGACTATGTAAATTATTTGACTTCACTTCTAATGGAGTGATGATATTCTCTCCCCAGAGGAAGACAAATACCTCCATTATGCAGAGGTCCTGGAGAGGGAGAGAAGCCAGCCTCCCACTAAGGAATTTGCCTTAAAGCTCACCAGCCTTCTCTCACAAAGGGCTGAAAGGGAGGTATGTGCTGGTAACTATGTAATAAAATCATATTTTCTTAATATATTTTGCTCCAGAAAAATCAATATTTAAGGATTTGGTCATCTGTAGAAGAGTTGTGTCATTTTATCAGCCCAAAACTTTTTTCAACTTCTTTTTTTTAACAGGGTTTTCTTTTATATAGGCTTTAATATTTGTATCACAGAGACAACAGTGGTTTCATCTCAACACATATCCCTGCTTTTGTGCTGGAATTTGTCCCTGAGCCTTCATTTGACTTCTTGGGGGACACTGGATATCTAAATCCTTCTTGAAGGTCAGGGAAAAGTTATTAAAATCCCCTGCTTTTTCATTTATATTAATTTCATCTGTATATTGACTAAATCTCTTGAACACTGAGATAAAAGGCTGTTAAAATGGCCTTAACTGAGTATGAAGTAAGTCCTGTCGTGATCATTCTCCAGACAAGAGGCCAGATTCTAATTTCCTCTTAAGCCTTTGCTAAATAATAAAGCTTGAAAGACCAGGAGCATTACTTTTATACTGTGATGGTCTGATAAAAGGCTAAAATCAGGAAGAAAAGAGAAAATCTAACCAAGATGGAATTTATTCTGATGACACCAAGTGATGTTTGTCTTTTGATAAGTGTATGTGATCTTCATTTACCTGTTGGTCAAACCCTTACGTGCCCAAGTGTGTATTTTGGAAGCAGAACCAATCACTAGATTTTAACATCCAATCCAGAACATTTCTGAGTATTTGTGTGGCCCATCTCATAAACATGATGAATCAGTTGTGTGAAAACTCCTGTGAGCAACTTCAGGATTTAAAAAACCTAAGTGGAAGGGGGACTGCTGCTCATACAGTTTAGCAGACAAATGGATACACCTTTCCATACAGAAAGTGCACTTTGAAACACTCATCCAGGAGTTGATACCTGAGAAAAATATTGGCACTGAAGTAGCACAGAACTTACGAGGGGATGATTTTTTTATTGTCACTAAAATCAACTTTTGAGGGGATAATTTTTTTGTTATTATTGTTATCAAAATCATCTGATAACCATTCCATTCCTGGATCTTCTGATAATGAATTCTGCCCTAACATCATTATTCAGTGATTTTTTGCTATAATCCCATTGTTGCAGACAAATGATAAAGCATGTTGATGATCATGGTTACCATCCAAGCAAGAATTCAAGGCATATATGTCCACACAGGGTTGATAAGACTGATGCTGCACATTTGAATAATATGGAAAATAAATAAAAGGAAGAGTATCTAACTGCATTAATTACTTCTGATGTAGAGAACTGATTCTCCTAGGGTAATTTCAGACTGTCTGCAAGAATACCAGAAATACAAATGTAGTCCAACTGCACTATGTATTGAAACTAGGAATGAAATTGGAATGACTTTGGAAATCTGAGAATATTCAGAGTAATTCTTAATCCAGGGGAACTGCAAGACTTTTCTTAGCATGCTTCACAAAGTCTGTTCCAAACCAGACTTCTCTCCTCTACCTGTTTTGCACATGGATTACACATTGCACTCTGCTGTAAGGCACTAGAGCTAGATCAAATGTGAGGTTAACGTGTGCCACAATTCCCAGAAGTAAGGCAAGATTTTTTTCTTCCTTTATGATGAAGAATGTATCCAATCTAAGGAAACTCAAATTTGGTAATTTGATTTTAGGACTGTAGGGGTTTTTATCTTATATTTATCTCTTCCCTCTGGTATATTAGTGCAAAACACATTCATTTTGTAAGAGTTTGCTGATATTTCTGGATATATTCTCAGAGATTGAAGATACCAGAGAATAAAGTTGCTGAGTGGAAGTATAAATGGGCTATTGGCCTATTGGTAAGAAGAAAAAAATCACATTTTTAAATGCTTAAACATATACCTGTATTTCTAGATGTAAAAAAATCTCATATCTTGAAGCAAGACAATTAATTTAAGTTCAAAAGTACACATGACCTTAAATTCCTAAAAACATCTAAGAATGAAAGAAACCTCCTGCAGAGATCAGGAAAGAAATCAGTTTAGTTTCTGAAGCTTTTTCAAGCTGGAAATATGTGACTTCTGGATTCTGCAACATCAGATAAAATAATTATTAATCTATAAACAAAGTAAAAAAACAATGAAAATTTGGTTTTGCAGCAACTCCAGTTATGAAGATATCTGTCTGCGTGATTCCGTTAATTATGTACAAATAGCATCCTTCCTTCACTTTTTTGCTGCCATACATCTCCAGCTGTGTCCAAACCTAAAACTAAGATGCTTGCTCTACAGCCATGAAGTCTGCCTTGCCTTTGAAGCACTAATATCAGTAGATGTTATACTCCAGTAAATACAAATTCCATGAAGAACAGCCTCCTTCTACCAAATATTCTGTTGAGAGGCACAGGCATTTATACACAATCCTGCTAAAAACCTCTAATAATAGAAAGGACAAAAAGATTCTTCAGAGTCATATTTTACATATGAAATAATTAATTTGTTGCCATTACGTTGTCCCCTGAAACACAGTTTAGTTTTGAATGTGTTAGTATAAGAAGGTAATCTATCTGCAAACTGTACTGGGGTAACATTGTAAGGAAGGCCAGTTTGAAAATGTCACAGCGTACAGCACAAGTTTGGACAGATTATGTTGATTATGACTGCTAGCTGAAATGCTAAATCATGCAGCTGCAGTTCAGTTAGTTCACTCATGTTTCTTCACACCTTAAAACTGTTTTGACCTTAGTATTCTCATATACAAGGTACCACATTTCCTTTGCGACCTTCTGGTTCATCAAATAGATAATAGGAAATATGTTTTGCAATGCTAATTCTTATAGTTGCTTGTTATTTCTTTCAGAACATTGCTGGACTAGATACTAACCTCTTAAGCCCAGGAACTCAATTTTGCTCTCAGAAACATGCAGAGTATAAGTCTGTGAGGTTAATGATGAGGAAAATGGGTAGCAGGAAAGTTGACTATGTGAATTATGTTGGTTATTGAAATAAATAATGGGAATAGCAGGTGGCATCAGTGAAAATGAGAAAAGATTATGGACAAATCTTCCTGATTGTTAAACTGAGGCAAATTATGTACAGTTTAATTCTGCCCTGTCTTCAAGTAAGATTTAAGAAACTAAACATTCTAGCAAATGTAGTTTCCTACCCATCTCTTCATTATTATACTGTTTTTAAAGGTGTACTATTTGTTTTCACAAAAACCATGGAGCACTGTGTATCTCATGGCAGAAGGAGCAACTATATTTTAGTGACATAGCAGTCATGGAAGGTGCCTTTGAGGTATGATGGTATTGGACAGGCTGCTTTCAATCCACTGGTGCCTGTCAGAAGGGCAAAGGATGAACTTGTGCATCATAATGGTGGGAGGACTTTCTTCTGCAGGTCATTATCCAAGCAATTGGCCCTGGCTTCCTTCATGCTGTGAAAGAAGCGGATTTCTTAAGTCACATTTGCACTGGCCAAACAATCCTATCTATTGCAAAGCATTAATTAACACAAGGTCTGTGATAAAGCATTCAAAAACCAGGAGAAAAAGGCAAGTGGGTAATACAAACACAATTAGTATGCAGTGCTCTGAAATTTAAATTCTGTTCAGCCTAGCTGTACTGGAAAAGCAAATAACAGAGGTGCTATCATTGCTACTGATTGGCTTAATACACCCAGGAATTGTGCAGATAGAAATTAGAGTCTGTTTTCCATGCCTATCTAGACCTTTTTATGTCCTCCCTGTTCTTTTGTTTCTCTCAGTTGCTGTTTCTTATCTCTACAGTTTAGGTCCTTTGCTTCAGGGACTCTCTTTTATGGCACCCCCATCTAGTACAGTGGGGCACTGACCTAATTAAGGTTGTAAGAGCTAATGCAGTGGAAATAAACAATAAGAGACTGTTTTTCATCAGTATCAAATAATAAAATGATGTTATGCATAAGACAATTCCCCCTACTTCAACATCTTCCAGCACAACTATTACTAATTAGCAAAATTAATGCCACTGAACAAAGGGACAAGGAGAAAAAAACCTAAAACCCAAACTAATAGGCTTGAGAATAACAGACAAAGCAAAAGCTGAAAACGATAAAGAGGTTGCTCTCACTACAACAAATGATTTATAGCTCCTTAATGCCAGCCTTAGGTACAGTGGGATCCATTTACAGGGAACTGTGAATATTCAGGGAGACTTCATAGATCTGATCCTCAGATTTTTTGAATCTGTGAAGCTCAGTGGTGGTCAGTAGAACGACAGCAATTTACATACCAGAAGGATCTGTCTCTCTCGTGAATTTATTACCTGTTAGGAGGCAGCACCAATTAAACCTTAATACAACTATTGTCCATTTAATCTCTCCAAGGACTTATACAGAACACTTCTATAAATGTGTAACAGGGAACATAAGACCTCTTCTCTCTTTTTCACCTTTTTCCCCAGCTATTCTATGGAGAAAATGCTGCATTCCAGTTTGTCTTAAGTATGGGGTTCTGGTAATGGTGACAAAAACATTAAATCAAAGAATATCAATTATACTACTATTAGTTGCTCAGGGTATTAGAAGAGATTGCCTTAAGAAAAGAGATGACTTTGTGGAAGATGATCCCAGAATTTGTTCCACGAATGCGCAAACCCCATGATTCATGTGGAATGGGCATTCCAGTAAGTACTGTGACCTTGCAAGTGAAATTCCAAACGCATTTCACTACCTGAAGATCTTCCAGAGAAGCTATTATAGTAAAAGAAAAATATCTATCCCCAAGTGACTTGCTTAAATGGTTTCTGGTCTGAAAATGCCCTGCCTGCAGCAATCTCTTTTGCCTCCCTGCTGAACAGACTTGGCTTCTCCATGGTTCAGAGTGGCCTCTGCCAATTTCCCAGGCAGCTGCTTCCATCTGCAGAAGCAGGAAGCCAGTATAGTTCCCCTTGACAGAAAAATAGGATACAAAAACCAGAGTCAGAAAAGGAATAAAAAAAGCCAGTGCCTCATACAGGAGCAGTGCCAGTAATGCAAAGGACATTACCAAGGACAGTCCTCAACCCCCCAGAATCTCCTCTGTGCAATTACAACTCCTTAAAGCTCTTTAGCATGGGATGAATTTTGAGCTCATGCAGTTGTGCATTAGCCATACAGGGTCCTTGTCCGCAAGTGGTTGAGAGAAAGAGATGGTCAGGAGAAACTTAATGAAGGAAGAGCAAGGGAGAGGGGAAAATCAAGAATGGTTAGATAGAAAAGGAAGGGATCATCCAAGGATACAGAGAGAAAAGATATAGGCACCATGAAGTCAGAGACACGAGAATTTAATATTAAGGAGTCACTAGCATGTCAAACAATAGCCTAAAATAAATATTAATGGTATATACTCTGAACACTTATTCTGGTGAGGTCTGTCTCCTGATGAGGTTCAGCACACTTTCCCCCATGAAGCTTCTCTGTCTCCCTGTTCCAAGTGAGATTCGTCTACCCTTGCTTAGATGTTTCACTTTCAGGCACCAGTGTTACTCATCTCAAACTCTCTTTGTAGTCAAGGAAGAAAAATAGATGCCTCAAAAGAGCAATTCATTTGACCTACATTAGATGTCTTTCTTTGGATGAGATGAATCGCTCTCTAGAAAAACTATTTCTATAAAAGGAGGCAGTGGTAGCTAGATTAATGTTAGATATCAGAACATTAATGACCTCTCCTTGGAAGAAAGTTACTTTGGTTGGTTTTCTACATTAGGATGAAGAAAATGCCTTCCATTTTCAGGAAAATACACTCAGAGATGAAGGTGAGATCTTTTGCCCTACCAAAACCCTAACTTCTCTGTCTAGAAACCACGCTGAGAAGCCACTGACTGCATTTTATAAAAAATGTTCTCAGATGACCTTATATGACCAGATAAGGGAAGATTCCACTGACATGCCTTATATGAGGACTTAGGATTGGACCTTGAATCAAGAGGACAAAAATCTCAGGTATACCCTGAACAGCTGATTTCATACTGTGGTCCCACTGCTTTGCTGCAGTGAAGGAAATGCTGTCCTAATGCACTTTCAGGGATGGATCAGAAGCCTAATAAGATCTGGCACCCTCAGTATCTTGTCAGGGTGCCAAGCTACTCTACCAGACTTTGTCATAACTGCAAAAAATGACAAAGCTGTGGTCTTCTAAATTATTCTGCTGAGCAAACTAATCATTGCTTGCATTTAAACAAGCTTGTTGGGAAATTGGTAGAGATTTACTTTGGTATGTGGGCCAGCTGATTAAAATAGTCTTACAAGAGATACCGGACTGCCTCTCTCCACTGTGCTGTGGAGTTATTAGGAGGCTGTTTTAAAAAGCTGCAACTTGTTTTGTACTTTAATTTTAACTCAACAAGCACATCGTATGGCTTGTCCTCCTCCATGCTCCATGCTTCCTATAAAACCACTCAGAGAGTCTGGGGAAAAAGGTAGACTGTACTCCTCCATCACAATTATAAGTAGCAGCAGACCAGTGAGAAGAAGAAATGCTTTAGTTCCTTCCTTGTTTGCGTAGTCCCCTAGTCTAGAAGAAAATGACTTCACTGCATCTTCCATTCTCTGCATTCTTAATAGAGAAATTCTAGCTTAGTAGCAAAGTTAAATTAATGAGCTCTTCCAGAAGAAAAGAAATATATCTCTAGTGCAACTGCTTGTGCTAGATACACATCTCATTCACAAAAGTGATTTCTAAGTCCCAAAAGCATGCACAGCAGAAAAGACAGAATGCTAGAAGTTTCCTATTATTTTGTATGCAATTCTTATAAAAAGGACAATCTCTCTGCCCTAATAAGCAACAGACAATCTCCAGAAGCTGTTTAGCAGTATCATTTGGCTGGCACACAGCAATTATTTAACAAAGTGGCTGCCAACAAAGGAGAAAAGAAAACCTTGAAAACTTGTTATTTGCGGTGAGAGTAGGGCATTTCTATCTTAATGTTATCTACCTTCTTCCTTTAAAGACTTCCAGCATTTTTTTTTTTTTTTTACCTCTGTGCGCATGGTATATACCTTCTTTATACCTTCTGCACATGTATTTATATCCACTGGAGATGGATGGTAGCTGCAGCCCTGCAGTGCTGACACTGGCAATTACAGTGTTAGCCACAGAGCACAGGATCTCATTTTGCCCATAAAGCACACCAGAGTGTGGGACTGAAGCTCTGTGCCTCGGGCTCTGTAATGACTGCTGAGCTCCAACATCTAAAGATTGCACAAGCCATGTGGGACTTGGATATGAGCAGTAGTTTTAGGCAGGTCTGGGAAGAGCAGGAGTGGCAAAAAGTGGCCTCAATGTTCTGCTCTGGCTGGCTCACACCAGCCTTTCCTCCTGTCACAGAAGTACTGAGAACACCCTCACTTCACTGTCCAAATACCAATCAGAAACAGCAAAGCAAGCTCTGATTCACCAAATCCCCACTGTTTTTTCCCCCTTTTTCTAGTATTTGGAGCTCCTTTTGGTCAGCTGCACTTTCTTTAGGTTCAGGCTGAAATGCAGAGATATTTGAGCTTAGGAAATAAAAACTATATTTGACTGCACCATGTATTCCACCAGCTCCTCACATGAAGTTTAAGCTAGTTTAAGGGAGTCTGCATTATTTATTCTTTTTGCTTCCCTAACAAGAAAATAACTTTATAAAAATAGAAGTTCTCACATCACCTGAGAAACACTATTATTTCAAATTGCAAAGGATTGTTCTCCTTTAACTAAGCAGCAGAAGACTGCAATTTTAGGCAAACTGTAGGTTAGAATCTGTCAGAAATATTGCAGTCTGCCTGCAGAAAACAGGTCTTTTGTTAAAATTTTTAATATGGAGCTTCATCGTGCACAGACTACAGTTCCCAATACTCAGTTTCAAATTTGCAACCAGTCTTCAGATCTGCAGCATTGTGAAGCATTGCAGAGTGGGACTTGTAGTCTATAAACGGCACAGAATGAGAACAACTGTTGGATTGATCTTTTAAGATGAATATTGGCACCATTTATACCAGAGGCAGTACCCAACCTTCTTCCACTCCAAATTTTATGGTGAACAATATTCTCTCAGCTAGAAACTTGTCTGAATCTTTTCCTGCTCAGTTCAGCTGCTCAGCAGTTTTTAGTATTTATTTTTCTAATTGGAGACAAGCTTAGTGGAAAAGACTAAGTCTTTGAAGTGCACATTGTTTGCTGATAAGCCTGTTCTTTAACACAGCAAGATGCTCTCTGTGCAGATGATTGTCAACTGTTTGATTTGAAACTGTTTAAATATATCCCAAATCCTAGTTACTTAGTTTTTGTTGGAATCGGACTCTGTATTCCATAACTCAAGCTAAAATTCATTTCTGTGCTGTCTACGATTCTTTTTCTTCAGATAAGAGCTTAAGCCATAAGCTTCAAATGGGAAAGTTTGAAGAGAATCCTTCATAAACATTGATTTCAATGAAACAAGGCATTGCACAGAACATGAAAACCAGCCAGAGTGTTGAGCTGTCTTAGGTTTATAAGAAGTCAAGAAGAGATGAAGTTCAGCACCAGCACACTCTGGCAATCAACAAGTATCTTTGTTTATTACACGAAGGTGAAGAGCTGTCATTAGTAGCCGTTCCCCACATAAGACTACAACTCTGCAGAAGTGCCATATCAGACAGACATTGCTTGAACTTGGCTATCTTTATAATAAGGAAAATATGCTCTGAAAGACATGATTTCTAGAGGCTGTTTTTCAGCTGTGTCTGTTATCATGCATGCAATTTTTCATGCCCACGTGCCTTCATCTGTGTGAAAGCCAAGGTAGCCTCAGCAGCACTGTCCCCTCCTGTCACGGGGAGAATCTTCAGTCTATCTTTTCTTTCCCCTTCCTGAAAAGCTGATGAATAAACTGATTTAACTACCAGAAGAGCAAAACTTAAGGGCTATAAAACATAATGAACCACTCCTCATGCACAACCAGACCTAATTTCTACTACAGTTTTCTGTTGGAAACTGTATTACTACTACAGTTTTCTGTTGGTGTTGGAAAAATTATTCCTTGGCCACTTACAAAGCCAGCAGTAAGGCTTCAGGTTAGGAATCTAGATTATTTAAAGGTGATCCTGATAACTGTATCAAAAAGCAAGCAAATTCCTTCCCTGCACAAGAAGTATTACTGTCTTTTCCAGCTCAATATGCCTCTCCAAGCCATGGCACAACAGCAAGTACCCTTACCTCATCATTCCAAGATTCTTAATGGGCCTTCTTATTTGGTTGTTTTAGAGAATCTCTTTCCTCTTTTCTGACCTGAAAGCCACTCTTCTTGCTCAGTTTACAGGACCATGGCCTCATTAAGAGAGGACCCTTGCTGTCACCTGCTGACTTTTCTAAGGATGCTTTTCTAAAACAAGGGCAAGGAGTGGTCCCCTCTGAAGAGAGGCAGCCTCTGACAGTACAGCAAACCAAACATCAGCCTGGGTCAGCATCAAGCCCTACCACTCCCAACTGAGGATTGCCTCTACAGAGACCTGGGATTCTGGGGAAGGTCCCCCAGGCCAGCAGCTCTCCCTGTCCCTCACTGCTCACTTTGAGCTTCACCTTGTTCTTGTTTCGCAAATCAGAAGATCAGTCTGCCACCCTCAAGGTAGCTGTGAGCCAAGGCCTGGTCACAAATTCCAAAGTTTTACCTGTGAATAAAACCAGGTCAGCAGAGGACAAGGACTACTCAGTGACTGAAGGTACCATCAGATGGAGCTTGGCTGTGAAGTGCTAGCCAGGGATGGTGTCTTCCCAGTATTTGTGGGAATATTCCTGACAAGCTGTGAACTCAGGCTGGAGCTTTGTGGCTCACTCTACAGGCAAAGGCTCACAGAAATACCAGCCAGCAGTTTTTTTCCATCAAACACTTCAATATTAGCCATGAATCTATACATGGGGACTGAGTAGCACTGGACTTGATGGCTGGCTTTTTGCTAAATCCTTGAAAAAAATATGCTGCTTTCACAAAATTCTCAAAAAAGACCATATCCTTCAACAAATAAAAAGGTTCTTAATTTCCAGGTTTTATCTCCTTTAATTGGGAAAAGCCTAGTAGTCATTTCATGGAGATCTCACAGTACTCATTCCTCTTATGAGGCATTTTTCACCCATTTAAAAAGCAGGAATGTTTTCAGTTTTTGTAAGAGAGATTGAACAGATGGGTGGGCAGACGGTGAGTATAAAATAGTGCTGCAGGAAACAGCCAGGGAAGCAGCTTGCTCCCATCCATCCCTGCTTGTTTGTTCGAGGGAAGATGCTATTTGAGGTGTGGACTATAACGGGACAGTGCCTCAAAAGCATAAGGCCTAAACTCGTTGTGGTAGCTTTGCTCAATAGCACCCACTGACTTCAGTGGGAACAGGGCCACACTCTATGAACAGCACTATTTAAACGTTGCCTGATATAAAAAGGGTATTTTGTGCGACTGTTCTGCCTTCCATGCCACCTGGCACGCTGTAGGAGTCTGAATGGGAAAAAAAATGCTTTTTACATAATGGAGAGCAGCATACATATTTTCAGGATGCTGAAAGCTGCAGGACAGAAAGAGAAGGGCAGGCCCTCTTAGACAGGCAGTGAATTGGTACCAAACACAAGTGATTACATTTGGCTAATCTTTTCTAGTGCTGGTGCAGACTTGATATCTGCCAACAGACCTCTCATTCTGGTGTGAGTCTCCAGCAAAGACTGTACTCTCAGACACCAGCTTTGCTCCTCCTTTCCCTTACAGTCTCTCTGCTGTCAGGCATGTTCTTGGTGGGACTAGGTTCTCCCCTGGAATTTGAATACATGTTAGGTGAAGATCTGTCCTTTATCAGCTTCTTTGTCCATCCCAATTTCCTCGCCAGTGTCCCTGCTTCTTTTTGATTTCCATTCTTCTGGCTCTTCTCCTCTGTTTTCTCGTCCAAATTTACCTCCTATATGACCTCTACATGGCCAAGGGGCTTCTCTCTCACTCCAAAATGAGTTTTTCCTGATCCCTGTCCTCACTGCTACAACTGTTTTTCTAATTTCTTACGTCTGAAGCTATGAAGATGCATGTACCACAAAGAATTGGGCTAAAATATTACCCTGAAGAGCTGTGAATATATATATATGTGTATATATATAATGAAGGAAAAGGCCAAGAAATTATCCTAAAGAGTGTCTGTTTTCAAGAGCAGAAGTCCTTCAAGTGCAATTTATATGGAACACATATGAATAATTGAAGTAGAGGCTGGTTTAGAGTACTAAAATAGGACATTGGCTTTAACAGCAATACCTCTGTACTTCAAAGGGAGACCTGGCAGGAATCAGGTTTTGTGAAGAGTGTTATGGACCAAATCTCAACAACTTTCCCTCCCCCAATTAATTTATATTGAAAGACAAAATTTTTCCAGTGTTGCCTGATTAATTCTGGAGTAAGGATGTGTATTTTCTTCAAGCTCATCTTAGTCCAGATGCTGTTTTGCATATTTAGCCTTTACTCCACAAAGACTGTTTGTAATTTTACAGCCAGGCTCTTTATCTCTGAAAAGCTTCATCTTATAAAGGTTATTAAAATTTTATGAGTTGTGGAACTTCAGAGCTAGTAAGCCTGAGCAGTCCTGTTCCACATCAGTGCTATCATGCTTTTGCAATACGAAGAGGTGCAACAGGGAGTTTAAATCCTGGCTGCTATTTACTTACCTCACCTTACTCTTCTGGTAGTTCTAGTGATTTGAATATTTAACTATATGGCATTCTTGCAGAAGTATTTTTACAATTTTTTTTCTTGTCTTCAAGGACTTATCCCATCAACAATATACTTATTAAAAAGTCTTTTTCGTCTGATTATTAATTTCAAGTTGTATTACAATGATAAAATTATCCAAACTGTAAATCATGTAAAAGCATTTATGAGAGCATAAAAATAACTGATGATTTCTATCTAGATGTCTATATCAAGAAAATGTTTCCCATATTTATCATTACTTGTTACTGCTGTAGACAGGGAAACTAAAAATGTAACAGTTATGTTTGCTCTTCATCTCATTTGGAAACCCCTTCAAAACATTTTGGGGTATAATGACTTGTCATGGTTATGGTATTTCACATAGAGCTTGAAAATTTCCTTACATTACAATTCAGTGATATTATCTAATCCAGTATTTTTTTTCCTCCACAAATGGCCACTGGCTAATTTTAGGTATTGCATCTGATGAATTATAAAAACAGAACAACAAAAAGAGTAGATTCTTCATAACACCCAGTAGGTCTTTGGTTTATATGCAAACCCATGCTGATATATCTTTTCAAATATTTCTTTTGAAAATATGGTTAGCAGCTAGATTCACCAGGGAATTCAGAAATCATAAAACTACACTGGTTATTTCTGATAATGGAGGAGCTGTGGGTTTTTTCCTACCACAAGCCAGGAGAAACATCCTGTGTACAAAATGCAAAATGATGGCTGTTCCAGAAAAGTGATAAATTAGACCAACCAGTAGAGATGAGATATAGGTTAAGATAAGACAAAATTTCAAAGGAGAAAGAGCTAACCACTGAGGAATGAGAGAGAGAGTTATGACTCATAGCCAATGGAAATTAGAAGCTCAGGCCAGGGAAGTAGAGCAGAATGGTTGCATTCTTGCTAACACAGAGGAAAACAGAAAAATTTCATGTTGGATCATTAGATCACAGACATGACAACTGCAGCTGATATTGTAGGTTGCATTTGGCTGAGAATGAAAAAATACTGTGAAGAAATAGGAAAGGAAGACACAGCTAGAAGACACAATTCTCAGTCATAGAAAAACTAAGTAAATTCATAAAAAAGATGTATCTATCCAAACAAGTCACACAACCTTGTCCAAAACAGTCCAGCCTGTTTTGAACTTAGCTGTGCTAGAAGGTTTATTTGTTGTTATTTTGCTGCCTTTTTTTTTTTTTTTTTAATAAATTTCAGGTAAAAAAATCAATCAAGGTTCACCAAACAATAGTCAGTTTGTCAGTGTTTGGTTAAAATAGAGGATTCAAATAAAAGTTTAGGTTAATTCCTTGTTCAAGGATATAATGTTTAAAACAAGTTTGCAGATCAGAATGGAGTTTGGTGTGGTGCCTTCTCCCCGAAATGAATTGAGAGAACATCCTGTAAAGGACGAGACAGCAGATGGTGTGCTATCTCCCCGAGGCAGAGACACAAGGTGTCACTCTCTAAGTACTGCTACTGGCAGGTCTGCAGTGAAGTATTTCAGTATCAGAACTGGTTTTCAGAGCTGATACAAGAAAAAAAAGAAAAACTGAAGAAGAAGAGGAAAGAAAAGGTCAGGCTTGCTCAAGTCTTGGCAGCAGGGGTGCAAGCAGTAAAGAACTCAAAGTGTCAAAGTGAGATAATTGTCCCTGCTTCTTCAGTAGATTACAATTTTAGGGCTATGGCCATTGCAAACTTTAATGTCAAGTGAGCTCTTTTAAGGTTGGCTGGGTACTATGTTATTGTAGCCTCTAGTGTACTTGGAGATTCAATAGAATTGTGAAATCAGTAATGAGGATACACTGAAGGTGGTGGCTGAAGGATGCTGCCCAACAGCATCTTCATGGCCTGTAGACTGTTTTAGAGAAACTCAGAAGTGAGCTGAAGGGAGAACATGGCCAGGCGGCTTTCCTGGTTTTTTTTCATTTTCACTATCACCTGAAGAGAAAGACTAAGATCTTTTTGCCTGATTTGTTTTCACAAGTTAATTGTTTTAAGACTGATGTTCTCTCTTCTGCTGGAACATTTGGTTAGCCTTTCACAAGGTAAAGAGGTTGTATGATTTGGGTGTACTCTATGTCAGTGTAATAAAAACTTTGAGGGGACAGCCCAGATCAACAAATCAGAAGGCATTTAGAAAAAAGAGAAAAGATGAGAAGAGGAACTAAAGCCAGAATAAGGTTTGCAAAAAAAATTAATCTAGATATGAAAGCACATAGGGAGGAAAAAAAAAATCTCTAATTGCCTATAAAGCAATATCAGGGACCTGATTAATGAACAAAATTAATCAGAATTTCTCATGAAAGGGCATACATTTCACCTTAAAAAGTATTACTGAGATGTCGTGGGAACTTTGACATGACCAGCTATTGGGCAGAATCAAGATTCAAGATTTGGGGGTCCAGTTCAGAAAGGTATGGGAGCAGCAATGTTGGGGCCCTGCTGTGATGGCCTTGGGAGGCTCTTTCCAGCGCCAGTGTGCCTGGAGCTCCAGGCTCTTTAGATCTCTCAAGCCTAACTCTATCCCCTGACAGCAGCTTCAGCTCAATTTAAGTCAGATAGGTAGGCTGAAGGGCAAAAATTTGACAAGGTCAAAAATTATTGGTCTCGTATCTGGGTAGAAGAATGTCTTGGATTGTGCAGTATCACCTATTCCAAGACTTCAAACAGTAATTGGTGCAAATTCTGATCATAAAAGCCCCCAGAGCAGGTAAGTGTGTATGCACCATCTTACACATCTACTACTGAGAGTAATGGGGGAGTACTGCATTATCATGAGAACTTTTGTTCTGCGTGACACTGCCAATACCAGTCTATATTTGCATGTTAATGTCTTCAGCCAGATGTGCTCACACAACTAAAAGTAACTTTGTATTGGGCCTCATCTTGACAGATAAGTAGGGTTGGACCACAGAGCCAGAAACCAGGAATAATGTGATACATTGACAGTACAGAAAGAGCCCCACTATGATCTTTGTGGTTGCGCAGATGTGATCACATAGCGCAGATGAAATAATGACTTTTGACGCTGGCTTTTTGCAAACAGAATGATGAATAAAAATTTTATCGGTGATGAGGTGTTCTTGAAACTGAAAAAAAAAGTAGGTGAAGTGAATCATTTGTAAAAAGTAATTTGACAGAACTATGTGAACATGACTGGAAATCTAAGAACATCAAAAACTGTAAAATCTCTACTTAGATGAAAACAACAATGAATGGTAGTCAAAGCTGGTTAAGAGACAAGGTGAAAAACCCACGAAAATGAAAAAAAAAAGGTATATAAAGTCCCTTATTTATGTGTCTAGGTGTGTGTACACTTACGTCTACATTTATATTTACATTAGTAATATTTGTCTTCTGGTATTTAAAAGACATATTCACAAGATAAGACCTTTCTGATATTTTGAATTATATAAATCAGAAACAAGGAATTGAGAAACACAGAGAAAGAAGGCAAAAGGAGAAGTAACTGGTTGCAGGAAAAGAAGAATTGATTATAAGTTCATAAAGAAGAGCCTGAACAAAGAATATTCTAAAAATTAACAGATACAATAGAATTACCAATAATCATGGATACAAGGCAGAACATAGAAGTATGTTTATCTGAAGTAAGGAAAGACAGCAAATGGTAAAATTATGTCATACAGTCATAAAATACTTTCTCTCCCAGAGTAATTCAGGATTTTGGTAAAAAGCAGGGATTCAATAGAAGCAATTTAGAAAATTCAGATCTATAATACAAGAACTTTTCAAAAGTGAAAACTGATCACAGAAAATTCTAGCAACCATAGATTACTTGACGAATTCTGTTACATTTAAAAGGAGTAAACAGCCCAAACTGCATAACTCCAGACCCTTCCAGAGGAATGATACTAGACATGGTTAAAAACTTAAGAACAACAGTAGCACACACAAGGTAATAATGACCAGGGTAAATTTTAAGGATTTAGAAGGTGATGTGAATGATGTTGCCGGGAAAAAATTGTCGAGTTCCAAAGTTCAGACTTCAAAATAGGGGCTTGTAAACCAGAATTGGGTCAGGGAGGAACCATGAGAGGGTTTAACAGAGTAAAAAAGACAGTTTTTGAACAAGATTCTGGGAATTTATTTAATGAGCAAGGTAAGAGATAGCATAGTCACAGCTTATGAGTATATGCTTGAGAAAGATTTCTGAGCTGTGAAAGCTCTTCTGCAGAGAGCAAGAGGGAAGAATACTCACATAGGTCCAATAACTGAAAATTGTTCTTTAAAATCATGAGTTTGTGTCAAGTGTAAGTAAAGGCTCACCACAATTTTGTTGTTATCCCTTATTTGTGAATTTTTAACGAGCCAGAGTCAGGATCCTGTCACTTCTGCTTGCAGCACATCGTCATGTCCTCACTAGATAAACTGGTAGACCGACATCTCAAATACTTAGCATTGGCACAAGACTTTTGGCTGATGTTCATATTCAGAAGGACAACAGGGATTTCAAAGTTAGTTTCTGTATCTAATTAAGGTGAACTGCTGTAATACTACAGGCACAAAGTCATAGTAAATCTGATTTTTTATGCTAACAGCTAAATGAAGTTGAAGGCTGTGGCTAAAAGCACCTGTTGTGTCAATGAATGTGCATTTCCATTGCCAAAGCCTACCCAGTCGAAAACTACAGAAAAGCACCAGGGGAGAACAGGTGGTGTGAGTACTGGCTGCATTTGTGTTTTCAATGTTAGACTCTTTTTTCCCTCCCTTTAAATAAACCATGCCACAAAAGCAAAAGACTAACATCATAGCAAGAGGAGACTGGGAGCATGCAGGACTTGCCTTCCTTGTTGTGCCAGACGGCAAACCAGGGTTGTATGAGAGATGTGCTTTGCTGTACTTGCAGAGCTTTCCAGAGGAACAGAACAACCACTAAAAGGACACAGACCAGTACTCAGCTAAATGTGTAATGCCGGTGGGAACTCTGATCACTGTGTTTCAGCAGTTCATAATTGGTTGTGGACCTCATGCAATTGGGAACCTCCTTTTTCCAGGCACATTGTTGTTTCTTTATCCTGACCCTTGGACTCTTGTGGATGATATTCTTTGCCCAGCTGTGTTTGTATAACGCATCCTGCCTACTAACAGCGCCAGGTTGTTAATTCATAATTTGGTTCACTGGTTATCCTCCTCCTTCTCCACTTGTAGCACAGAATCAGGAAATTAAAAGCATTAAATTTTTATTCTGTATTATTGTTCATGGCTTATGATACTTTTACTGATCTTTTCTTTCTCAAGAACTCCCTGGCTATTCATTTCACCTACTGTTCATAATTTTCTTCTTCTACTATCATTTTTGAATGGAGATCATCATCATACCAGCTGAATGTAAAATATTTATTCATATAATAACTCCAGTGTTATTTTAAATTGCCTTTATCAGAACTCCCAGCAATCCATATGCCTTTTGAATCACCACTGTGAAGTATGCAGAGGTTTTTCACAGATGGCCAAGGTTTACCATTAATTGAGAACCTAGCAAGTATATGAATAATTCCATGTGCTTATTAAAGACTGAAATACTTCTCTTTTCTAAGGCATTTATCATTTGCCATTACATGTCTACTTTTTTTCCCCCCAATCCTCTGAAAATCTTATCACCTCCATAGTCTGGAGGTGGCCACATCCAGATGTTACAATCCAAATAATGCTATTACCTGTGACTCTTGTCATCTCAAGGTTCGACCTGTTTCCAAGTCAAGAATAATCACAATAAACAGTGATAGCCCTAGATGCTCCTCCTGGGTGCAGAGCATTACCAGAGCACGAGTCTATAAAGCTGACACGCTCCTGTCTATCACACTCACTAAATTTGACTGTATGTTGAACATTTCCATTAGGATTCACTCTTCCATCTCACACACCTTAAAATAATCAAGGAGTATCTATAGGTCTGACTGCGGGAAGCAATCGGCACATCTTGCAACAAAGCTGAAAATTTGGTAAAGAAGAGTGTGGCCAAGACATAGATGATTGATCAAAGTAGAAAGGATGCAAAGCTTTTGTTCAGAAGATGGGAATATTATCTGAGTTCTTCCTGCTAGACTGCAGCGAGGAGATATTGAAAAGAGACGTACAAAGGAGTTGTTACTTCTCCTACTTTTTCTCTTTAGAGCAGAATTGCAGTTGGCTGCAGTTAGATGCACAGTTTCATTTTAGTAAATAAAGTCACTTTTTATGGACACAGATTTAATTTCTTCTCTGATCCTTCTTTACTAGAATAACAGAATAGCCGAAGTTGGAATTGACTTCTGAAGGTTACATTGCCTGACTCCTTGCTCAAATCATGTTTAACTTAGCAGCTGGAGCAGGCTGCTCGTGGTCATATCCTTTCAGGTTTTGAACATCTGTGCAAGCTCCTCCAGTGTTTCACCACCCTCATTTTGAACCCCACTCAGCTCTCTCATCCTACAATTTACCATTTTAGCTGTGAAGAGGATACATTTTGTCCTCTTGCTCAGTTTTTACTTTCAAAGACAGAAGAGAATGTAAAATGTTCTGACAATTGAGAGCAGTTCTTTAATAGCAAGTACTTCATGTTTCTGTAAACTATTCTCTCAAATCCCTGCCTCTACCACTAATAACCTCTATTTCTCAGCGGCAGTGAGAGACAAGATCCAGCTGTGCCACCTGGAAACAACAAAGCAGAGACCACTCACCTCTCCATACCATTAACCATTTGAAATCAGAAGGGGTGTCATGTGAAAGGAAGTACAGAAACACTCCTGAGTTTTTAGATGAAGACTGCTGCCCCCACAAAATACTTCTTCTGTAGCCTCTCCTGTTCCTTCTGGCATACAGATAATTGCTATCTGGCTATGGCTAGTCAATCATGGCTATGGCCTTCTTAAATGATAAGTCTTCAGCTGTCACATGAACAGCATGGTGTCAAATCTAACTCTTGACATGGCTGCTCTGGATGGGGGTAAGATATATAGTTTTAGAAAACACATTAACTTTATTTCCTGAAAAGTCACCTGCTTTGTCCTTTTTAGGAGCTGTCTCTTTTAGGAGAATTGGGAAGAAAGGGAGAAGTCCTTCTCTGAAGAAACTAACCTTTTCTTCCTTATTCAACTATTTGGCATCCCAAGGACATGAATAAATTCACATGCCTCATTTCTCCATATTAAAGCAAATATGGCTTATCTGCAGCTCCTTTCTCCTTCCCCTGCCTTCCCCCTCCCCCTTTTTGTTTTTCCTTTTATTTTAAGATAACAGGTGTACCTAAAATCTACAGGTTTCCTGTTGGGACCTACACAAAACTTGCTCTTTGCACCCTCTGTAAACATCAGCAGAAGAAGGCTGTGTTTGTGTCAGAAGGCTTGGAATGTGTCAGATTTATTGGATGGGTTAGTGAAAATAATGACAACAACTTCTCGTAAATATCTAACCACAGATGATGCATTCAAGCAGTTTCAAGGGTCACTCAGCATTTGGGCACTGAGGCACTGCCAAGGCTCAGGGCAACCTACAGCCTATTCAAGACAGCAGAAATGGGTGGAAGGACTGACTACGGATCTGAGACAAGTTACCATCTTTGTGTAGGAAAAATTATTTTCCTAGGTCGGATTTCTAAATGAACTAAGTAGCAAAAAGCACCGCATTATGGTCTTTTCTGTATTTTTTTTCTTTGTTTGTTTGTGAGGTTTTTTGTTTGTTTTTTCTTTTTGGAGCAGTCATTACTTTAATAATTAGAGAGACTGTTGGGATTTTTTCCTAACCAAGAACAGTAATTCTGGACTCATGTGCAACCATATTTGAAAAATACATTTAACTCACCTTTTGTCACAGATCATGATATCATTGCTATCAATATAATCTCATACTTGGATGTGATCAAAGCACTGAAATGGAACACAGATTACAACCGGCAGAGAGTGGAGGGTAAAGGCAGGGCGATGGCTATTCTTGCTTTCATCACCTGTCAGCTGGACTGAGAGTCTGTGATATATCTGAGTGTGAAGTCCACAACCCTAGAAAATTCCAGGTAACATGGAGTAAAATAGCTACCTTTGTCGCTGCAAGTCAGGATGCTGTGCATGTAGCAAACCTCTCTCTGAGCTGCATACAAGCTTTTCATAACATTTAAAACAAAACTAAACACATTGGTATAGTAAAAATGCTAGTGAAGTTGTGCCCACGATACATGAAGAAACTTCACTCTGTGCATCTGAGTGGAAGAAAGTCCTCTGCCTCTCTGCATCTGGTGCAAAGGATCTCTGTGAGCAAGGTGGATCCTTGGCATGCATGCCCCACCGGGAGCATTGCACTGAAAGGGAGCTCCTCACCTGCTGTTGCTAGAGCCCCACCTCTGACCGCTTCAGTCTCACGGCAGCACATGGATTTAAAGAAAAGCAAATGAAAACGGCTTCAGAAAACAAAATGTTCTGCCCCTACTTCTCCCCCTGGGGGAAGGATTATAGTACAAACAAGACATATGAGTGCGCAGGTGCTCTCAATACAGCATCAGAAAAAAAAGTAGATTAAAATATAAAATAGCCTTCCCTGCTTCCTGCCTACTTCTGTCATGTCACTGCCCATCTTCCCTTTTCTCCCTTGCCTCATCTGCATCTCCCATGGCAAAGTGAAATCCTGCTCACCACCAAGCACAAGTGCTGTCAGTTGGCTCTCACCCTCCCTCCTTCTTCAGCCCTCTGCTGTGTTGACCTTTGTAGGTGAGTTGGGAGCAGTGACATGCAATGGTGCTACCCTGCCACAGCATTGCTTACAGTGCCTTGTTTGGATGGCTCAAAAAGGGAAAGACTTGTTTGGGGTTACATATGAAACATTCAGGTAAGGCCTGGCTAACTCTCTTATTTCTTTGTCTGTACCCCTTCAACCATCACTCCCATTCCAGAAAACACCCACAGGTCTGTATTTCTAAGCATAATGCTGCACATGGCTGTAAGGAGGATTTTTCAGGGGAAAGGGGTTGTTTCCCACCTAACTATTGCTTTCCTCACCCCACCCAAAGTAAATGGAAATGATTGCAGCCAATTCAGGCATGCTACTGCTGCCATCTCCTGGGAAAAGCTAGGTTGAGCCTGTTTAATGGAGTTAGAGGAGCTGCTGCTGCCAGAATGTCTGCCTAACCGTGTCCTAATGAAATGGAGTCTTTTGGCTGGACTAGACTACTCTGTAAACGAGTTATATCTAAGATTACGGTTATCAAACTAGAAATATGGGATCCAAACCCACATGTCTAGCAGTTGCCTGAAAATCTCATTTGCAGACTAACATTAGATCACAGTATATGATGTGATTAATCTTGCTTCCCAAAGGCACGCAGGAAATCACTGCTCTGCTGAGCCATGGAAGCTTCCAAGTCCAGCTCACTGGGAAAGATGAAATTTTGAATTCAGAGACATAAATGCTGCTGGGACTCTAAGCTGAAATGTTTACCCTTCCCACATTTAACCCTGAGCACAGAAATTTTGAGGAAAACTGTTACAAATTACCATAAATTTAAAAACTGTCAAGGGATAATATTAAATCTACTCAAGTAGTCATTACTCACCATTGAAAATAGAATTCAGTCTCCTTCATCAATTAAGTGGCATCAACAGCCCTGTGAAATTCCCATTAACAAAATCCCCAAATCCAATGATTACATTTTCCTTTCTGCATATGCAGATACGCAATTGCATATGTTTTCAAAGACAACAAAATGTTTCATACTTTCTAGGAGCAATATGTGGGTTTAAAACGCTTTCCCAGAATCTTTTTCAGATATTGAAAGCAGTATCTTACACTATACAATCCCAAAAATGTTCTAAAGGTACATATAGTATACAATAGCCTCTGAAATAAGAGCTGATAGAGAGTAGGAATGCCAATCAGTTTCAGAGCTTTCTTCATTTGCAGCATCTTCAGACAGAGTCCTTGCATGAAGCTGTGCTATGTTGTCATCTGCACCCTGCTGCTGTTAATGAGATTTCTTTCCCATTCACTTCTTAACAATTATGCTCATCCTGACCTTTGTAAAGTACTTCAACATGATGCTTCAAAATCACTAAGAAATTGTTAAATAATATTATCTGATCATTGTAAATCCTGTGACAACCATGGAAAAATATTTTCTGTGCTTGCCCAGATCTAATGACTATTTAAATGATATCACTATAGTAACATGACTATTTCTAATTTGCTTTCAAATTACCAGTGAAATTTTGCTTCACTTTCAAGATAAAATGTTTCTGCTTGTAATTTCTGAAACAAAAAAATTCTACCATTTTTTACAGTAAAAATTTACCTTACTTGATCACAGAAGTGACAGTGCTGATATCCTTCTTTTCCTTTAGCAAACCATAAAGAAGGAGTATAAAACTCCTTTGAAAAGACTCAGTCTGAGAGCTGAAGAAAAGCTTTGGAGCCTCTGCTCTCACTGTCCTGTATCATAGATAACTGCATGTCTCCCATCTCTTAAGTCCCACAGTCTTCCTCTAGGCTACAAAATATGAGCTATTTAATTTTGGAAGAGTACTAAAAGCAGTAAAAGGTTGCTTTTTAACTTAATATTCCTCAGTCGGCATAGATGGTGGTATAGAGAAATGGACAGAAGCACTGAGGGGCCATGACCTTGCAAGTCATTCAGCTTTTTCACTGCAAACATATTATCATGGGTAAGGTCTGGGGTTTCCCAGAGGCTGCTGACCTCTCCTGCTGCTGCAATGGGTCTTATCATGGCACTGGCAGCAGAGTCAGCACTCAGGCAGAGTCCAGGAGGGGATGTTGCTGGCTGGATTGCCACACACTGCTCAGCTGAGACAGCATATGCTCAGCATTCAGAGCCAGAAAAGGACATGGTGCTGTCCTTGCACACTCTGAGCAGCAAGCAGCCTTCTGGGGAGGGAGGAGATGGACAAGTGAAATGTGTCAGGCACAGAAGGGGAGCCAAACTGAGTGTCAGCTCAGCAGAGAGAAGAAGAACATGTACAACAAAGGCAAAAGAAGAAGAAGGGATGTGCTAAATGGCAAAAGGGCAGAGAGGGGAGTGAACAAAATGCTGAGGGAGGGAAAGGACCTGTGACAATGACAGGAGATATTTTCTTATCTATAAAAGGATCCAAGCAGAAAAAACGGGCTAAAACCCCTGTGCTTGCAGTTCTCTGAGCACATGCTATCCTTCCTTTGGAAATGGCAATCCCCAGAGCAAGCTGCAAACTCTGGCTCAACAAAACTACCATTGCCACTGCAGTCTAAATAGACTGTTAAGGACCCTGTGCTAACAAAACGCTGGATTCATACAGAAATTACCTTTACAGAAGTGTCCTCTATGTGTGTCTGTATGTGTTTTAAATAATTTCAGTAAAAGCTTATCTAAAAAATATCACTAGGAAGAAATTCTCCATGTGTTCATTCTAGAAAGAATAGGTGGTTTTGCTCATATTGTCTGGAACAGGTCAGAGCAATGTCTGCTTTGTCCCCTCCTCCTCCCACGTTTAGCAGCTTTTACACCATCATCAACTTAAGGACATGTTCCTTCATGGGAGTGGAGGGTAGTGTGGGTATCCTTCAGCATCTGAGGGATGCCAGGATACCCTTCCCACTTGGGCTGCAGGAGCATCCAGGAGAGCGAGAACCCGAATTCCTGCAACAGGCACCTTCGACTCAGTAGCAAGGAGTTTCATGCTCTGGGTCCTGAACAAAACTTCAGCAGAGCTGCAAATCTCTGCAATTCTAGCTCTGAAGCACCTGCCTGGGGAGCTGGCAGGAAACAAGGACAAAAATATTCTCTGCCTGTGGTACATCCAAATCTTATTTACTCTGACATGCTTTGGTGCACCATTTTGGCTTCAAAGGATGGCCTTGTTAGCTGGAAACTTCCTGACAAGCTGTGGTTTGGTATTCAGCAGGTCTGCTAACAAAACTGAGGGGAGCAAATCAGCAGAAAGGGGATTTTTTAGTGGACACAAATAGGCAAATGAACCAGACTTCTTTCTTTCTCTTTATCCTGCTCTGTCAGAGAGGGAAGAACAAGAACAGGACTCAGCATTATTGAGCAAATATGAGGGTTTCTGAGGATATAGGTATAATTTCTGCGCATCATAGTCTGTCCCCGATGGTTTTCAATGTAACACAGCCTTTAAAGCCTGGATATTTGTTCTAAAGTTCACATTGAACTTCAGTCTTATATTTGACATTTTGATTACTAGTTAGTTCAGAAAACCCCCACATATCTTTGACACTTGTTAGGAATACGTTATGAATAATTTAAAAAGTTACCTGATTTATACTCATCAAGGAATGGCAACAGCTCAGTGATAGTGGTATTTTTTCAGTATGGCCATTTTTTCCAGTATGCCCTGTAACATATGCTATAGCTTGTCTGTCTTTCTCCAGGTGGAGTAACCTCCCTATTGTCCTGTAGCTAAAAATAAGCAGTTAGGTTTTATTGTCAGCAGCTGCTCCACTCCAGAAAAAGAGGAGGCCTCCCTCCATTCTGATTAGCAACATGGTCTGAAGGTTTTATTCAACTACAACTGGCAAAATGGCAAACTACTGAATGCTGTGCCTAAGCATGCAATTACATTCTAATTCTTGAGTGTAATACTCTGCACATTTGCTACAATGTTCAGCTGAATCTTGCAGCAGTTAGTTGACCATCTTATTCTCAGAAGATGATGGTTTATGAAGGAATAAATTGCATGCACTGAAGTTGAAATTAGGAAAGCACTTTACATGCTTAACCCTGTTTTTAGGACAGAAATTAAAGAACATGACTTACCCAGAATACATAGCAAGACTAAACATGTTATTTAAACTCAGAGACCCTTAAGCTTGAGATGAAATGTACTGTGTGGGGATGTAGTTTGTTAAACAGGCTGGTAGATTGATACAAGGTAATAACCAGCTCCCAAACAAGCAGTATAATTTTATACGTGGAAACAAAACTGTTTTTTACAAGAGAACTATTTATAAAGTATTTGAGGCACACTAACTCTACAAAAGCAGTAATATAAAGACATTAAGTAGTAACGAGATTAAACACAGTAATTACTAAGGAGACAACAAGGTGTTCTTATATAGCTTTTAGCTTTCTTATTTCCTCTAGATGAAAAATACATTTGCATTGTAATGTTAGCTTGGTTAAGATGCAAAATTCTGCCTCAGGTTTGCCTTTCCACAGCCACAATCAGGAGTCCCTCCCATTAGTCCAAAACAGTGCCACTAGCTTGACCTGGATAGGTAGAGACAGAGTATGCCAAAGATCATGGCAGTTACATGAAGGGTGTGGTAATGATAAAGCTAAATTATTCATTCTGCCATGAAAGTACATCTGTAGCCCAGGGACTGCTGTACAGAACCCATATCTCTTTACAGTACGCAGCTTTCATGAGCGGAACAACTTACCTGCACTGAAGAGTCTATTTTCAGACTGTGTATGTCTTTTCACTGCACTTGCAGAGCACAGTAGGACATATTTAAGGTGTACTGACTTATCAGTGCTAAAATACAATGCACTAATTTAAATTACTTTTTAGTTTACTAAGTCCTTGGGCTGTGGTCATACAGATAATAGGTATTTTGTCTGGTTCCTTGTTCTGTCAGGGCCATCCATATATGGCATGATAAAATCATTAGAGCTGGTTATGTCACCACGTAAATGCTTTATTTTGTTACCAGGTGTCTTTTCTTCCAGCTTTGGCATTTAATTGTCAAGATGCATTTTAGTTTCCTAAATTGTATAATCTAATTTAACAAAAACTCCTGGAAAACCAAGTAAATCCACTAATAAAGGCAAAACATTATTTCATTAATGAAATTTGTTACTAAAGGCACAATTATTCAGTGTGCTCTCTCATTGCTATTTATCAGCATTTGCTTCAGGTTGCAATTGAACAAAGAACAGTAAAAGCAGTTTAGTGTAGAAAGGCAAGGTCACATGGCCTTGGCCTTAGTTCATTTATCTTTCATGACAGATTCTATTTTCTGCTACTAGTATTATTACCAGCATTACATTTCTCCCATGATAGTGCATCTGGAGCTCTTGCATTGCCAAATTTAGTGGTAGCATTTAATTAGTGTGACATTATTCAGTTATCAAAAAAAAGTGCATGCTGAGAAACACTGTGGTTAGTTAATGATAGCATAAAAAATGAGTTCTTGTAAGCAAGAGCAATGTCTCAAGCACTTTGCTAAAAACACTTCTTTTGGAGGCTGCACTATCCCATTCTTGTCATGGTCATGAGAACCTGGGCATTCACAAAGCAGGTCTCCAGATGAAGGTTGATGGGTAGATGTGCTGAGACAGGAGACACAGAATGAGTTTAACAATTAAGTTTCATGTCTTTCCCCTTAAGTAATGGCAGCTAGACAAGATGCAAAGACTGAAGCACTGAAGTATAGGAAAGGCACATTGAGATCACCCTAGTCTATTCCTTTTTCTGTGGAAGATCATCTCCACAGATGTAATTTTCAACAGAAACTAATTTAATCCACCCTTGGAGACCTACAGTGATGGAGAAGCCATGGAACTCATCATATATTTCCTATAATGTTATTCACATTTGGCTTCGTATGACATTCTGGTGCTTATATCCATGTTAACTGAAATACAAATATACCCATGGCATGAATAGCTGTAAAAAACGTAGCTGTAAAAAGGAAATCTTCATGGAAGGTCCTACGAGGATTCAACAGGGGTCTGCTCTTGACAAAACAAAACTTGCTACCTTCATGTACAAACTGAAAGACGAAGTAAAATGACAGTGCAGGTTTTGGAAATTATGGAAGCTGGTGAAGCTGTAAATTATATAGATGACAATTTTAGAGAATTAATCATTTAGTAGGGTGGTCTGATTTGAATACGCTGTTTTAATACAGATAAATGTGCACTCATACATCTAAGGAAGAAAGAACATAGTTTATATAGAGAGGATTGGACTAAGTATTTCAAAATGATAGAACATGAAAAGAAGTCAGGGTCTTGGTAGACAATTAACTGAACATGAGCTTGCAGTGGGATGATGCAATTAGAGAGTGAATGTCAGCCCTGAAGCCTAAGCAGGGAAAATATGAAGTGGGTGTAGGAAGGTGATATTAGCGCTGTTTATAGCAAATGTAAAACCACGACAGGAATGCCATGTGCAACTCTCATACCCACGTTTCATAAAGCACTCTGATAAATCACATAGTCAGAAAGTCCTGCAATAAACATGTTGAGGTCTGAAAGGCATGACATTGTGAAAAGCTAGGAATGAGCAAGCTGCCGCTCCTAGCAAAAATACAAGCAAAGGAGACTGTTGTAAAAGATGTAAAGATGTTTTTGATTGCAACTGGCTTTTCAATATAAGAAGAAAGGGCATAACAAAGGACAGTATGGGATATTATTCTCTCGAAAAAGTGATAGGTAAGATCTAACTGCAAATAAAGTACTACAAAAACCCAAATCACCCAGTGAATAATTATCCACATTGTTAACAAGGTGATGGATCTTCTACTCAGTACTGGTATGTCTAAAAGTCTTTCCTGGGATATTGCACTTGCAGGAAAAATTACAGACCTGCTGCTGAGTCTTACAGCTGAGGTGCTGCAACTTGCAGGAGCATAATGATCTCTTCGAAACTCAAAGTCTATGATTAGGTGACTAACACAAATCTACTTTGTTCCTTTGAATTCTGTGAAATAATATTGATGTATACCTGCTGAGGAAGTGACTGTAAGTTGTTTGAGTTTTAAAATAAGGCATTGTACTTCACTGGTTCTGGACAGGTTTTTCATCACTAAAATCTACAGACCTGTATTTTAAAATAATCCTGAGAAGGAGGAGATTGTGAAGTTGTCTCTGAATAGCACAACCTATTCCTCCCAAGGAAGTAGCCATTCAAAAATCCTGCTGAATCTGTGGAACTGGAAACAGTACTTAATTTTGTTTCTACAGAGATTAGTTCTGCTAAATACAGAAAAATCACATCCTTTATTCTGTCATTTTGTTTATATGTTCACATATTTAAAATAGTATCTGTAAAGTGGTCCTGACTGCAAAAACACCAGACTGTGTTTTCAATAAATAATTCCACTTTAATGGCAAAGTAATAATTTAGACAGATACAGTGTGCACACCTGCAAAAAAAATTACGCAAGCTGGTTTACAAGGTAGAGGAACAATGAACCAATAAAAAATACATCATCCAGTTAAGTCCGATGACACCAAATACTTATTATTAGGGTTTTACAAAGACTACAAAAATTTTCAGATGATTTATTTCACTGTTTCTGTCTATTTACAAGATATGTTACATCAAAAATGTACAAAATATAAAATGTGTACAGACAAATGTTTCACAAACAATTTCTGAGTTGTAAACTAGGTGGACTCACTGAGATGTATTGCAGGAAGTTTTGTATATGTAATATTGTGTGTTTGTGAGCTAAATATGGCAGGAAAAGATTTGCAGGTTTGCTCAGAGCACAGGTACAAGAAAGAGCAGCTTTGCTTTAGTTCTTTGAGTTGGTCAAGGTGTATGAGCTGACATTTTGCATCAGAAACGGATCCAGATTTGGGGGAGCACAATGTTGGCCTGACTGAATCCTACATGCATAAATTCAGAGTTTTATTAGGGCAACAGCACCGTGTAGGAACCTCTAGATTCAGCAATGCAGCTCAGTGCCATTTGGAAACTGCATTGATTTCTTTAAGTTACAGCAGGTGGCCCCAGGGTGGCCACGAGGAGTGAATAGCACCAGATACACATCCTGAATGTAACATCCATGGAGGTGTACAGTACGTGACTACACAATGCCAGAGCCCTTAGGTACCTTCTTGTTCATGTGCACCTATTGAAACTCACTGCTTTTGTGGTAAAAGAGTGTTTCTGATTACTCTGAGCAGTCTGAATGCAGTCTGGTTGTAGCCTGCCGTGACATATGAACGTAAAACATTTTCAGACTTTTCCCCCCAAAATGTATTGGCTTCATCTAGATATTGAAACGTGCTGACTGTAGCATCGATAGCTCCTGCATAGTTATAGCAACTGTAAGTACAGGACAAACACACCAGGTAATAACAGCTTTTAGGTTTTGCATTCTGTATTTGTTTGCAACATACAGGAAATCTCAGCAAGTGAAACATCTCTTAACACCAACAGAATAAAATACAATATTTTTTTTGTTTGTTTGTTTTCGATTCGATTTGTGCAAGGCTTTTTTTTTCTTTTTTTTCTTTTTTTTCTCTTTTTTTTTCACTATATTTACAATACCCACCCAGTAGACTGTGCAAAACCAACCCACTTTTACAGTATAAACTCTTCCTCTTCCACAGTGGACATCACTGCTTCAGTGTCCTTTTATGCTGAATTCTTCATGTACAACAATAGCAATCAAAACAACATGCTGAAACTAGAAAAAGGAAAAAAAAAACCCCATATATTTGTGCTCATGCTGCATCAAGTGCATCCAGCTCTGCTGGATAAGTATTCAAAACATCTATCCTCCAAAAATTCCGTTCCATGGGACCAAATGGATTTGAGCCGATTTTGTCAGCATTTAGGTGGCAGTGAAAGTGGGTTTGGGTTCCTTGTGTACTTCTGAGGGTAGGCAGAGAAATCTATTCACAAGATAAAAATATTATATAGCAACTGTTCTTTCTCGTATCCATTACTTTAAAAAATCATGAAATACAGGCATGAGGCTACTATGTTAACTGATGTTTTCTCATTAGTAAATGAAGAAAAAAACAGTGTAAATTACCAATGGTTTAGGAATTAAACCAACTGTAAAACTGTTCTAGAAATCTGTTTTAAGGCAGTGAGACAGCACCATAAGAAATGTTCCTTCTTTCACTGAAAAGGCTCAAACAAATGAAGCCCTAAAAAGCCTTTAATCAGTGTTGGTTAATAATTGATAGAAAACTGTTGTTAAGGAGTGGGCAGGCGGTTAAAAAAGACCCTTGTGGTAAAAATAACTTTATAAAATCTGTGACTTTTATACTAAAAACTTGATGGAGCGCATCACCGTGACCATGGCAGTTAGAATTAAATTGGCACTTATCCAGCATATCACAGTCATGTTTTCTGGTGATTGCACAATACTGTTTGTGCTTTCTGAGTTACTATCATCTTTTACTCATTTTGGAATGGGTAGTAGTGTATAACAGAAACACCACTGCTGTCCTGTGACCAGCACCATGTGGCACAATAGAGGCTAGAAGATAATTAGAGACTGCATTGTTCATGCAGCACCTCAGGGTAAACTAAAGGAAAAAAAACCCAAAGAAGTTTCACTGTAAACTTGTACAGAGAAACAAAGAGAGAGAGAGAGAGAGAGAGAGACATAGAAAGAGAATAAGGGAAAAAAAATTCCAGTTTGGCTAACACATGTGCAATCTGCTCAGATGCCCTTGGTCTAGGGCACTTTCCAGTTGACAAATGGAGTCTCACTTGGCTCCATAGGTATTGAAATGCCTTGAAATTAAACTAATTCAAGCTTTCCACTTCAATTTTTCTTCGTGACTTTGCAGGGTTAGGTCTCCTGCCTACCTACAGCACACCATTCTTACTCAGAGACCTGTGTCCTGCTTTAATACTGGCAGTGGTCTATTGGAAACAGATTTTACCATCATCCTACAGCAAGATTTGTCCCTTTCAGAGAGTTGATTCAAGGGATGAATCCAAAATGTCATCATGGTGGCTGGTGCTATCACTGTCACAGCTCTGTGCACTCGAATAGTTGGCTGCCTCTTGAAGCCTCATTAGCATATTCATCTGAAAGAAGAAAGCAATGTTTACATAATCTCATCTCATTTAGTACTGCAGTGACCGTGTTCAAATTTAATTAAGCTCCTTTGCTGTATGAGGTGTGCTGGTACCTAGCTGAGGGGCTGTACAAAAGAATTTCAGAAAGGGCAGGGTGTTAGCGGCTCCTACTGGCACTCTTAATTACCTTCTGGTTTTTAAATAGAAGTTTAAAGGTCCAGAGAGCCAGAGGGACACAATTAAGCTGCTTGATAACTCTCTTTAATTCAGGGGTGAGGCCAGCTGCAGCTGGAACACTGGCAGAGGAAGGAAGCTGTATCTCAGCTGGACATCTGGGCCCATATTTGGAGACAGTCAAGCTTCCAGACAATTTTTGGATGGTATAGATACATTACACTGGAAAAGCAACTGAAAACATAATCACAGTAACACACCCCCTCTACAAGAGAAAGATGGGGAGGGAATGAGAGAGGGGTGGACTGATGCCAGCTGCTTCATAAATTAGTCCCATCTGCTGCTGAGGGGCTGATTCAGGAGAACAGCAACAGATCCTCCTACTCAGTAGAGTAGAGCCCCCATAATTTAGGGATTACTGGTACCTGAAATCCATCTGAAAATCATGAAATTGCAGCATAAAGACCCAGAAAATTACTTGGATGCTTGATGCCTAACTCTGTATAATGGTCAGGATTTTATTTATAAAGCATCCACTTCTGCCAGTGTGCTCAGGACTGCAAGCAATGTTGACATTATTTTAGTTCTTTTCAAGGAATAAATACACCATCATTACAAAAAGCAGACAACCAAAGAGAAAGATGTATTCTTATCTGTTTGTGTTTTAAGCCCCTATTTCCAGTTTGCTCAGAAATCTTTACATCTCTATGCTTTGAAGCTGCACAGTGAAGTTTTCTCTAGGCATAGAACAGCATTCAACACTTTTGTGTAGCTTTTGCTGAAGCTTTAATAGGTATCCACGCTTGTGAACACAGGACGCGTGCAGTGGGTGCTCCATACAGCCTGCACATGACGTGTCTTGTTTCCACAAGTGTAGTGTCTGTCTTCACTGGAGGCAGGGGCAAACCCTCCAGTCACAACTTTCAAGCTTCTGATGTCTACTCAGGTACAGATGATGACCACATCTGTATTGTGCAGGGAGCCAGCATGAATGGACACTGAACTCAGGCTGCCCAAGTGTTTTCACCATAGTGGAGACTCTGCTGAGCTGGAAGCCTGTCCAATATACTCGCTGGGAGAGCAAATCACAGGGTCAGAATATCATCTGAAAGCTTATGGACTAGGAGAGGAATTCAAATTAGATTATTTTCTACACTTCTTCAGGATGGAAGGTCTGTGTTTGAACATGAAAGAGTGAGGTTGAGGAGCCATTTTCTTAACACTGTTAGTTAAATGCATTTTTCTCTGAGAAATTCTCTTTTCCAAGGGCTGCCTGTATTATAGAAATACAGTTCTCTAAAATGGTATTTTGAGTTGTGATAAAGACAGCACAGAGAAAGCACTACACAAGAATAGCAGTTCAACATATGCATTTTAATAGTTCATTATCGGAGGAGGCAATGGTAAACCCAAATGTTTGGGATCGAATTTAAATAAAACAATACATGGCATTGAGGGAAATCAACCTCTTATCATTTAATGCCACCACACTTGCATTCCTTCTACATTAAGACTGTTTTACAGTCATGAGTTATGTTGAAATATTCGGAGGAATGGAATGATGGCTGTCTAATTTCTATTTTCACTCAACTCCCTATGATAGACAAGTTAGATAATGTGAATATTGCAGTCCTTCATTTGTATAATGTAGATGAAGAACTTCCAAATGCAGAAAGATGTTTTTATGACAAAATTGATTAATAAGTTGCTGAAGAGTGATACCCAAACAATATAATGATGAAGACCAGATACATTTCTGGGCAGATGAGAAATGCAAACAATATAAGAACATATTCACATGTTGGTGATACATGCCCTCCTGCTTCCTTTAATTTTCAACATTTTAATAAATTATAGTAGTGTTCATTTTTAAAGCTTATTTTGAAACAGGTGCACAGTAGATTTTCCTGCACAGTGTACATTTTAACATGTGACAGTAAAGTGCATACTGAAAAGCCTTTTCCCAAAAGTCTGAATCTTACCAAGGGATCCCCCTCTGTATCAGTCTGCGGAATGTTCTTAGAGGTTGTTCCTTCTTTTGCTGATGCATAACCTTCATAACCAACATCTTCGGGTCTTAACTGAAGTAGCGATGGCCACTCATGCTGTAGAGTTGCAGAGCTCCATGGATAGGTATCAGCTACCCACTTGGAGGGATCCTCCCAGGGTGCCCTCTTACCGTACATCTGTATTATGAATATAACACAGGTAAGTACTCCACAGAGTTTTCAACACCAGTTGTAATAGCAGATGAAAGAGTAATCACAAACATCTAAACCATTTCACAAACTGGTTTGCTTTCAGATGTTCTCAGCACTCAGATATAATAAGACTGTAAGAAGACTGGATCATCTCCACTAATGCTACTTCAATACACAGGGTGGCTGCAAGTTGAAAAACACTCCATAACTAGTGATACTTGTAGACAACAGTGGGAGCCACAAGTTCTTGATACAACATGAAATGACACCTTCAAGTAATTTGCTTAAGGCATATGAAGGAAATTAACACAGACCTATCAAAAGCATTCAAGTTAATTGGATTTTGTTTGAAGTGAATTAGAAGGTGTCAGTACAGACTGTTCACTTCTCCTAGCAAAATGAGATGCAGACACAGACATCTGCCCACATCGTAAGTGTGAGAATTTTCGAAGGTCAAGAAGAATTTCACAAGGGATGTATTTTTCCCTATTATGAAGCAGTAAAATACTTATGAATCTGGAAGGAGGACAGAGGAAGGAAGAATGAGAATATGGTAATTTTAGGAGATCTGGTAGCTTCCTCACTAAAATGCACCCCTCTATGCATTGCTGTTCACAAGCAACTTGTTAACTGAATATTGCAGTCAGTTATATGCTGTTGGTTGCTGCTTTAAAGATTTCCTTAGCTGTGACAAGGACACACTGGAATGGGGAGACATTCACCAGGGCTTTTTGTAATTTCTCCTGCCTCAAACAGTCAAAGGAACACCACACTATGGGCAGGGCACGCACTCATGGAGGATATATATGGGCTGCACTCCTAATAGGAGTGAAACAGGGGAAGACTTTAGTGATAAAGGCAGAATGATGAGTTGTGCTTATCACTGCAACACCTGCTGCCAGGCACTTGCTGAATCCCGAGTTTCAGGTTAGGCAGCCAAGTTCCCTATATTAGGCACATAGGTACTCAGACTCCTCCTGCCCTACACTGAGCCTAGGCTGCTACAACAGGGATCTGCCTAAATAAGCCAAGAGGAAATGTTTCTCAGGAAGGTAGGAGGCTAACACCAGGCTCTAGCACTTCCTTTCATCTGAGATCTACAGCGACTAAATCTTTTCTGGAATCTACAGCAAGGCTTGTAAGTCCTATGTCTGACAAGGGAGTTTGCAAAGTACCTGTTTAGAAAGGCAGTTTTTACCCATCTTTGGTTCCAGGAACACTTAATTAAATTATACAAAAGATTTCTGTTTATTATTAATAATTTGTTTCTGTGGAAGCTATCCAAAGCAGCTAAAAATTGGTACAGCTCATGAAACAAACATTTTCTTCTATATGCTGCCATCTTCTGCTTCACAACTGAAGTTTTCATTTAAGCAGTTACCCTGTAAGCTTGGGAAAATATGAGCATGAAGAATATCACTGCATTTTTATAGCTGGTCTAAACAAGTGCTGTTAATCTCACTGTGGCTGTTCTATCAAATGTTTGGCAGTTTTCTGCACGAGGCATAAACACTGTAATTCCCAGAGAGATAAGCAGTTTTAGGAAAGCATGAGATATTCAACAGGTAAGATTCTAAACCTCCATTGCATCAATATGTCACTGTGTCAATACAAGGTGATAAAGAAACTGCAGCTGCTTACACAGTTCTTTGCCTAGTCTGAAACAATCCCCTCTGCACCGTGTAGTAATTTCTTTTGGTGTCGTGGAAAAAAATGCCTTTCTACAAAGCATCTTTTTAGAGGGCATAGAACTGCAGTGCATTTAAAAAAACAAAACAAAAACAAAAACAAAAAAAGGAAAAGGGAGAAAGCCAATTAAAGATTAGGGGGGAAAAGAAAAAAAAGAGAGGATTAATGTAAAAATTTAGGTTTGCTCCAAAGATGTGGAATTATCTGAAATCCTAACCTCCTATGGTATAACCTGGAGAGTTATCCTCCTGGGGAAGACCTCATTGAAACCTTCTAGTACTTGAAGTGTCTCATAAAAAAGGGGGAGAACAACTTCTTAATGTGAGCAGTTAGTGACAGGACAAGGGAGAATGGTTTTAAATTAAGAGAGAAGAGATTTAGATTAGATGTTCAGAAGAAATTGTTTACTCAGAGGGTAGTGAGGCACTGGAACAGATTGTCCAGACAGGCTGTAGGTGCCCCATCCTTGGAAGTGTTCAAGGCCAGGTTGGCGGGGCTCTGAGCAACCCGGTTTAGTGCCCATGACAGGAGGGCAGGAACTACATGATCTTTAAGGTCCCTTCCAACCCAAGCCTTTCCATGATTCCATGAAAACATCCTTGTTCAAAAGCTTTTTTACATAAGCCTGTGTACCTACATGTGTATGTAGCTGGTAGAGGATTACACAGACCCAAGCTATTTTCTTGCACCAGTGTAAAGCTCATAAACTGTTCCATTCAGGGGTAGACTGAGACTGCCTTGACTCAGGGAGACAACCTGAGCTGTATTTAGCCATACTGGGAACTCTTTACAAAATGGGAAAAAACCCACCTTCCTCCAGTCACAGAGGAGAAACCCTCCTTGTAAAATACAAAATATTTTGTATGGAGCAGACAAAGCCAAATTTTACATCAAAGCAAGAGCAGGTCAAAAGGAATTTGAGTCTGCCTTCTGTAACCCCTCCAAAGATCTTCCTCTTGCAAATGCAACAGCATTCATAGCAGGATGCATTGGTTAAAAGTAGCTTGGAGAAAGCCTTTGAAAGAAATTTTAAAAAAATCTAGGAAACAAATGACATACCTGGAGTCCTTCTCTCACAGCTTCCAGAAGATATGGAACCAGGGAATAGTTCCAGAGGTCTGTGAACCACACTCTGGAGCCATCAACATCCATAGGGCAAGGGAGGAAGAGACGGGGACCTGAGAAGTCAAGCTGTGTATTAAAAAAGGTAGAACTAGGAAACACACTTAAAATAATCTTTGCAAAATTAAAAGAGCAGTACTGGAACAGCTCAAGTTAAGAGAATACTAAAACAGGACTACATTAAAGGAGCTAACAGTCTCCTGTTATTAAAAATGAACTGGTGTCATTTAGTTCAATTTTAGGGCCTGATGAACACTTACAAGTTTTATGGCAAAGCTATGCAAAAGCTACATCTTTGCTAATATAATTATTCCATTAAAAGACCTCAGGTCCAAGGGTTTTTATTGCTGTAATTATACTGCAGTGTAAAAGCAGGAGAAAAAAAAAGCTTACTAGTGGGGTAATTTTAAAAAAATTGTATTTTACTTGAAAGTCTTTAGTAACAAAGGAAGAACTACCAGGAAACTCCATTTTCATTTCAGTCTTGCTGGTAACTAGACCAATTCCCCACACCTATGTTGTACTTCCCATTGAGACACGACAACTTAAAAAAAAAAATTCGTCAAAATCTCCAAAATGCTCAGCCTGCACCCTTATATCAAACCATTCCACCAATGGACTCACCAATGGTTACATCTGAAGAGCTGTGCGTTTCTAGGAAGCTGTTGAGATGATGCCATGTTTTGGGGATCCAGTCAATGATTTTGATAAGCTCATTATTGCGTATGTTCTTTTCTATTTCAGTTTCAATCAGTTTCCTTCTCAGATATCTGCCTAAGAAACCTTTAACAGGCTCTGTGTGATTAGCACACAGCACCCACCTGGGTAGAAGAGATAAATGTCAAGCAGCAATGAATAGCAAATACATTATTTCCTCTTAAACATATAGATGAAAGTAATGTCGTAAGCTTCTGCGTCTCATTAGTCAGCAAGTATAAAACTGCTCCAGTAAACCTCATTATTGCTCACTGTTTCAACACAGCCATTGCAGGTTCCAGCAGGAATTCAAGATGCTGCTGAAGACAAATGAAATGCAGGAATGCAATCATCTTCAGCAACTTGCTAGAGGTGCCAGACACTATCTTATTTCTTTTACCATTCCCCAACACCATTCAGAGACCCATCAATAAAGGTGAGACACTGAAACCAAAATACTTTACTGTGATGAGACACAAGATCAATATTTGTCAAAGAACTGGGCTTAGAAGCAGGGAGCTGTGCAAACATGGCCACAGTAAATACGGAGTGAATGTACCTGAAATTGTGATGCATCTCCAGATTTGGTGAAGAAGAAACTCCCTGGTTCATGGTTCCAATAATATAGGGACTGGAAAGATAAAAGCAGTAGGACTTTCTGAGGGAGAATTCATTCAAATATTCGGAGTATATTCCTTCTCATTATCTGCACTAGGCTAATTTCAAAAGAGTCTCTGGATGTATTGTAGTCATAGATTTAAAGTATTTCTGAGGTGCCGTTTTGAGAATGTCTATTCTTGTATGACTTCCCTCTTTGCACATATGTAGTTTACTAGTGCTCATCTGTAATGAAGTATTAAATGAAGCAACCCTGTCTTAATGTAATTCACAATTTGGCAGTAGGCTTAGCATTTTAATTTCAAAGGCCAGTGAATCTCATGAGTAAGATATTGCATACAATGATTTTATGAAGGGAAGTCCCTATGACGTCACTTTTACGGCAGAAGTAACAAATGTTATAGGCCAGTAAAAGTTCTAGAAAACATTATTTTTACTCTTACTCAAAAATAAAGGACAGTCAGCCAACTTTGTACTTCTGTCCTGCTGTAGGAAAACTGGGCAAATCAGCTAGATACACAGCTGCTTCTGCATGGCATGGTTTATCCCAAATTCCACTATTACAAAGTGTAAATTGTTCTCATGGTACTAATAAGCTTGTGTAATCTGACAGGGTACAAAGGATAAGACTATAATTTAGCCAAGTGTTTCAGTACATTCTTAAATTTTGTGGTACATTTACATCTCACTGAGAAGCATGGGAGTCATGTAAATGAAGTGAAGGAGACAACTAAGGGACAGTTGGCTGAAGAGGGTTAAAATTATTGAAACACACGAGAGCCTTGCAGATGGCCTATGGGAGTCTAAATTTTCCTGGGGACATTTCAGTTTGCAAAATAACAATGAGCTTTTACTGTTTTAATTGCAAAATGTGTGAAAGGAAAGAGAAGAGCTACTACCTACCATTTATTATATTTACAGTTGAGGAAACCATTGAAGATGTCACTTAGTGAACTGATGTGGTGAAGGTTATCAAGAATAATGACGACAGGGAGGTCAGCACCATTGTTGTCAGCACTGCACTGCTCAGCTAGATTTGCTAGATATTGTCGCAGATCCTTCAGCAGAAATAATAAAAAACCAAAAAAATAAAATCACAAAAACATGCCCCAAGCCCAGAAAAGATTAATCCAATTAGACATTCATGTAATTTCACTGGAAAAAAATTCAGAAAGATAAAATGACTGCTAAAGAGTTTTTCTTCTGTGGATTACTCAGCTGGATCTGCACAAGAAGGAAAACATGCTGCTTACACAGGACAACATTAAAGCCACATGCTAGGAAAAAACAAAGGTGCTAAACGTGAGGCAAATGACTGAAGCATTCTGAGTTGGTGGATATATTCCTAGAAATTTGCTGATAAAATATCTCATCTCCAGAGGAAAATCGGTTGCAACAAAATATGCCATTTCCAATGGGCTGAGATACTCACATTAATTTTTGGACTTTCACTCTTAGGAATACCACATTTATGTACCAAAAAGCCCCACCACATTGTCTCACGGTTTTGGTGTATTGCACTGCTCCTTTAGATATCTCCTTTCAGCATCCTCACTGAAAATCTGCCTGCCCTCTTGGAGATGTTTTATCACACCTCATAGTAAAACCTATTGTGTAAATTCTTCTTTCCTGTCAGCTGTCTGGCTGCTCTTTAGTGCAGAAGTAAAAGAGAGTTTTCTATAATCAAAACATTTCATATTTTTTTCAACACTTTGTTGCTCTTGAGGATCTGGGCTAGTCCAGTTTTATAGCTGTATCTCAACAGGTATCTAATTTTGTCAGGGTTGGAAATTCTCAGTATTATGGACTAAGTTCCTATTGCCATTTTGTTTTCTGGATCAGGGACAGCAGAATCTTTTCTTTAGTGGGAACATGCGCCTTTTTTATTTCAAGAAAGATTTTTCTTTGTCTTTTTGTGATCAGGTATCTCTCAGGGAACATTATGGGTTTCTTCCATGGAATAGTACCATCTGTGTTATTCAAACACCCTTGGTATTTGACAGTGTTGTTTTTTCTTTCTTGTTATTACAAACTCAAAAGCTCTATATAAATTTTGATAGAAGTAAAGGAAAAAGGTAAAAAAAACCCCAACCAATCCAATCCAAAAACCAACAGCCAAATGCCAAAACACACAGACCAAGCAATTTCCCAGAAATCCAAAAGCCTGCTCTTTTGTGGGACAGTTTTCTTTACAGATGTGTATAGTGGAACAATAAAGCAAAGACACATTCCCTGCCAAAATAAATGGCATCACAAATCCTTTGTAAAAAGACAGTGAAAAGCTGTTGTTTTCACTGCAATGGTTCTCTTGCTCCTTTGGGATCTGCATGTTCTTTCTTTTTATAGTATGTTAGCATTCATTATGTTCTATGCAAATCAGAAACCTCTGGAAAAACCCTTCCCCCCCCCACCCCCCGCCCCCAGGTACCAACTTAGTAGTACGCCCAATTCAGGACAGCCAAGTGAATAGTATTATCTGTGGCTAGCACAGTAGCCATGCTAGAAGCCTGATAATCTGAGCTATGTAAATCACGGTGAATGTGACATGATGTGTGAGGCAATTTCAGTATGGTCACCTTCCTGACAGATGCACACCAGAAATCATGACCGTTGTATTTTCCCAATGCAGATTAAAAAACTGAGCCCAGGACAATAATTCCAAATCCCCACTTTGAAATCTTTGCTAACAAAGGCTGATGTTATCATCATAAAGAAGCAAGTTACACTATATATTAAGTATACCATATAGTATTATTATATATATCCAACCTTCTGACAAAGGAATTACAGAAACTCCAAGAATTTAATTTACATAGGAGTTTGACTCTGCATCTATACTTAAAGTGGGTTTCCTCAAGAGAGGGTAAATTGAGATTTCCTTCACAGTGCTTCAATGGTTTGTTTAGAACAGAAAGATCTGGTTCCTGTAGAAAGAGGGACTGACCACAGGGATTGGAGACTGAATTCTTGTAGAAGCAATGCTAACTCAACAGCAAAAGAGTACACCAATTAATAGAATCTCTTTTGCATCATCTCTACAAACTGGGCAATAGATTACGTTTTTGACTGTAACTTACCTTGCTTGACTTGTGATCTATGTTAAAAGTTGCAATTGCATCCTCAGTTTTTTTTCTGCCAGATTTAGTTATAATATATTCAGCCAGCCTGTTAGCTAAATAGGTCTTTCCTGTGCCACTGGGTCCCGACAGAATAATTCTGCGATGCTCCATCAGTAAATTAAAGTACCGTTGGGTAATTGGCTTAGGAATTAATGTGTCAAACACAAAACTGTCCAAACTGTTTTCTTCCACTCCTGGGGATAAAAGGGAAAAAAAAAAAAAAGGCTTGTCTTATCCTTGCTAAGGTAGGTATTTGGCCCAGCACCCAACTACATCAGTACTATGCCCAAAGCAAGTAAGATACTTCTTAAATCAAATTTTCTAAATCAAATCCCTATTAAGGACTTCTTTACTATGGAAATACTGGTATCTTTCCACAAAAATTAAACATCAGTAGTGAAATGAGATGAGCGGGAGAGATGCAATCAAAGTAAATGTGAAGAGAAGGCTCAGTGAGGAAAAGATACATGTTTCAGACATTATTGGCAACGATGACAAAAAAAGGTCAAAGTAACAGCCACGAGGGTAAGTAGTTGTCACATCAATGTATGTAAAGTTCTTCCAAAGGCCCCCTTTCCCCTCCAATAGCAAATCCCTAGAGCTTTTGAAATGTATAGAATTTTTCCTGTGGGACTGAATAAAATATAAATATCTCTCATCGTAATCTGTGTTTTGGGGTTGGTTTTTTTGCCACTGTTTAGAAGTCTGTACTTTGTTGTGATTTGGCAGTCAGGTAGGGGAGGACAGATATTATTAGACTTCCCTCTAAAGGCTGCACTGCGCTAGCTATTATGGAACGTCTTACAAACAGTTTATGTGATAAATGTGTCCTGGAACTAGAAACAATACAGAAAGGTCAGGTGTAAGAAAAATAAATATGAAAGTATAGGGAACTGTAGTGTAGAACTCTATAGTATCTGCAGCAGTATTCCTTGGGTTTTACCTTTCAGGTTCACAGTGATGATGTTATTATCTCCAACCAGATATCCACAAGGCAGCAGTTCAGGTACTTCTAGGTTATGGGCTCTAATTACATCCCCTATACAATAGCTAGCAATGCAGTCAGAGCTTAAACCCAGGCTAGTAGTTGGATCCACTCGGAAAATATACTCCTGAAATTATATGAAAACATAAGACATAAAAATATTTATTGAATGAACGCAATTTTGAAAACAGCCTACAGCCATAACAAAAAGAGCAGTGACATTAAGAATAAAGTTTAATAGCAGCATTAGCTATATATCAAAAAATCCCAAACCAAACCAAAACTTGGCAAGATAACTCAGAGGATACAGAAGCTTTCTAAAATGAAAAGCAAAATTGTAATAATACTTAAGCTAATTTTTCAGCGTCTTACCTTAAGGAGACGTCTGATTACACCATCTAAAACATCCCATTTTGTTTTTCCACTGACTCCAATTGATCCTATCAGGTATGCATGTGGCTTTTGATCCTGCAAGGAGAGATTTTGGAAACTGGACTAAAAATGGTGCTAGTCAGTTTGATATGAAGATTCATAGTTTTCCCAGTGAAGAATAGGAATATTATTTAGAATGTGATATTACAATTTTGGTAATAATCTCTGTGCCAGAAATATATATAGATAGTATTACTTTGGTACATCTTCATAGAGAAGGAAATACAGAATATCTTTTTCTGCTCTTTGATTGGATCTGTGTTTTTAAAGAGATGTCTAAAACTAAAGGTTGCCCTGTATTTATAATTTTCTATAACACAGAACATGAAAACATGACAATGCAATTTCTCAGCAGCAAATTCAGAATTGCACCCCAAGGAGTCCAAGGCATAGATCTAATTTATAATGAATTTTAAACAGAGATTGCAAGTCCCAGGACATCCTACCACTAATTAAACTGAGAATTGGTAGTGTCTAAACCACCACAAAGGCAGAAAGAGGCAATATGACATTAATCTATGGAGTGTGCCTAACTGTACTGAGCATGGATGACAGAGAAGAGAGCTGCTATCTACAGGATATTTCCCTCTATATTGGAAAAAAAATTGAGCTACTATATTCCAGTATTTGCTTGAGCTATAATTCTGCTCTAGTTAATGCACTTACCTTGGCTCGACTATAGCCCTTGTTTATAGTGACTAAAATTTTGACACTATGACCTTCTTTGTGGAGTGCTCCATCACTGACATCATCCAACAAAATATCTACATTAAAAGAAGGGAAGCAATCAGTCTGACAAATCACATCAATAATGTTCACATCATCAGTTCAATATTTGTTCAAAGGATTTTCTGGTTAAAAAGAATGGCTGCCATGACTTGGTTAAAAAGAAAGGCTGCCATGACAACAACTTGCAATTGTTCTGATCTGTATTTATTCCTAATTTACCATTTCTATTGGAAGTGAAAAAAAAAGTTATAAGTTGTCAATTTTTGAAGCAATATTAGGAATTTTAATAATGTGGAAATGAATAGGAAATCTGTAAATAAATAAAACCTTGCATTATAGTCTTGTCTTTGCTACCCCTCTTGGAACTTTCTCAAAATTACCATATATTCACAAAGTAATGTTGTTTAAAAACTGAATTAAATTTATGTCTTTGGGCACTCATTTGTGCCCATTAGAATGTTGTAAGGAGAGAAAACAAGAATCCTTGCATTGATATTTTTGCTGTTAAGTAAAATAGCATTTAATTTCACTTTTCATATGATCCCTTTACCTTCTGTATGTATGGCATGGATAGAGTCCTTTCTATCCCCCCTAGAAAACCAGTTTGGACTCTTCCAGAATATATGACTCTATTTTCAGCTATTCCTCTAAGAAAAGGTTTCATTTTTCTTAGAGGTAAAGAGTGATTTTGATCTGCTCTGCACCTCTGTTTCTAACACTTCAATAAGTCCTAAAATGAGAAAGTAGATGCATTTTCTATTAAAGGCTGGGCCTGCAGCATTATTGCAAGTGATAAAACTGCTGCCTTCCTCTAGAAGTTCTCTCTGAGATTTTACTGTTAGACATTTAAACTAACTATCAAATTAGGTGAGATTATGGATTTGCATTTTCTTCAAAGGCCAGCACAGTAATCCATAAACCTAAGCCCTGTTTATACTTAGTGTGAAAAACATTGACTTCATGACATCGTCTTCACAAGGTCAGATGTCACCCAAATTAAATGAGGTCCCAATAAGAAGCAGTCACTTGTTCAAAGGAAAACCAAAGAACGCTTACGAATATAACTTCAATTAGTGTATTAAAAAAAGCTTTCATGTAAAAATGTTGATAGCTTATATACAGATCTAAAATGCAGATTCTGTTGTTGTTTTGGTTTTTTTTAATTTGTTGAACAAAGAAGCTTTTTTTTTTTTTTTTTTTGGTGAGTTTCAATAAATTTATGCTTGCTTTGTTCCAGGCAGACAGTTTTTCCATGTCACGACTGAATGTTTCACTTCACTTGTCTTGTGTTTTGGCATATTTGACAAACCTTTGAGCGAACCTAAGAGCTTTGATAACGTCATAGTTTGTCTGAGGGCAAATTATGGTATAACTGATCCCACTGTGAAATTTTTCAGTCTCTCAATGACCCTTATGTAACCCTTTAAATTCATTCTTCTCTAAGCCTTTAGGAATGAGGAAACACTCTGTAGCAAAAGAAAAAATTCTGCTTTCTAAGAGCTCTCTCACTGACACAAGGGGCTGAGAAGATGCCCAAGGGGCTCTAATTTCATGGGGTACTAATTGTTTTAATTACACCCTGCCAGGTCTCCTCTTTAGGAATGCTGTGATTACTTCAGTTCAATTCTTGTCTGAGCTCTGGCACTCTGAGCCAGTCTTGTAGTGGTCCTTGTTTGCTCCTTTCACTCCAGTGACTGAAATAGGGGTGTCTGTAATCCTCAAACCCCTTACCACCTTACCACTCACACCTATCTGGGGGGCATCATCCTACCCTTAGTGACAGTGGATAGCTTTGGTCATTTCCAGATGACCATGGACAACTGGAGACATTGCTCCCAGAAAGTGCAATGCAGTTTTATAATATGAAGAGCCAAAGTCCTCAATTCTCTCAGCTTAGTCCTCATCATGATTAACCTCTCCATATCTCAGAGACTTTTGTTCAATAGTACTCCAGCTTTCTCAGAAATCCTACAAGACGGTGGAAAGCTGTCACCCTTCCAAGTTCTCTGGCATGGCAACAAAATGATAATCGCAACGATCAAAAATTCAAGATTCATAATCAAATGAAATTCTCCACTCCTCATTGGGCACCTTTATATCTTTAATTTCTTTTAACCAAAAGCAATTACTTCGCATGCTAGAAAAACATTTGGAACAATAACACAAAAAATTATATAAAGCTTATTGAATAACGGAATCATTTTGGTTGGAAAACACCCTTAAGATCATTGAGTCCAACCACTTCTCCCAGTGATCCTGTTCCCCTTCTTTCTGGTCCTTTCCCCCATTTTCCTCTTCCCCTTCCTCCTTTTTTCTTCCATTTTTTTTTTCCTATTCTTTTCCTGAATGCTTCCTCCTGATTTTCTTCATTTTCATTCTTTTACTGTCCCTTTTCTTTCCCCTGTTCCTGTTTTTACCCTTTGTATTCTTATATTTTTAGTTCCCTTTCCTTTTGTTCAAACTCTTCTTCCTACATGTTTATTCCTCTATCTAGATAGACTTAGTGCCAAGTAACGAAGAGCTAGTGGCTGCTACTCATGAGAAACATTCTGTAATCACGATATTGAAAAAAATTGTTACGTTTTTGTGGTTGTTGTTTGGTAGGTTTTGTTTTAGTCTTTTTTTTTTAATATGTGTGGATCTTTTTGCAGTTAATTTTTTTTCTCCCTGTTTTTTGCAATACTTCATTGCATGCTGAGGCCCAGTTCAGCAGGCTCCTTCATGCTAAAAGTTAAACCTTTCAAAGAGCTGGAATGTAAATAAAAAATATACCAATTTTCATACAAAATCTGATATTAACCAGAAAAAATGTTCAAATATCCATGTAATCAATGACTGGCAAGACAATATGACTAACTGCCAATCCAAAATACAGTCAGTCAGTTTGGCATATTCCCAGCTGTACTCTTGCCTAGACTCTTTTCACAATTATTAGCCACATTTTTATTGCTTCCAGAGACTGCATTATACTTTCTGTGGCATCTATGCTAATGAGCCCTGCTTTACTCCTGCTTCTAATGTTAGAGACAGCATTTCTGTTTCTTGGCTCTATTATCAAAACAAATGTAGAAGGCTTATTATCATAAACTCCATGGCATGGAAAACAATCAAATGTTAATGTTCAGGATGTGGACCAAAGTTCTGCTTGCTTTTCTTCATTCACAGAAGACAATGAGAGTGCCTACTAAGCCAGGCGGGGTTTGGCTCCTGTGATAAATGGGGATTTGGTCCAACATAGGCTAACTAGCTGCACCAAATTAAAAAAATGTAGGGGATTAAGCTAACTGAGACCACCTTGTGCCTCAGCTGGAAATATGAAGCGAAGTTAAGGGAGCTAACTGAATGATCAAAGACCTGTAAAACAAAGGAAGAAAGTTTCTCATACTGTACTCATATTTATCCATATGGGCAAGAGAATATATCAATATAGTTGTCAAGTATACTTCAAAAGATATCCCTTTTCAAAGAAACTGACAACTGAATGACTAAAGAGTATTGTAAACTATGTAGGTAGAGAGTGTCATAGTTAGGAACAAAGCAAGCATAATGAGCAGTCCATTAGTGCTATATTCAGGGGCTTCTAAAAGCTACGTTTTTCAGACATGATCACCAGCATTCCTCCTCATCTCTGTTACTGAATGTATATCTGATGTTAACTTGAGTGATATGAGGTGCTTTAATTTTCAGGCATGCTTCTCCTATACAGCCTATTTAGAGGCTGAAAATAATAAATTTTTACTAACTACTGAAGCATGCATATGCCCATGTACGTTTACCTGATGTAACAGACTCTGTGATGTTTAAATTGTTCAGAGAAAGTCCTAGTGACTGCCGTGATGAAGAAGATGATGTGCTGCTTGACGACTCTGATGATGGCCGGGCAGGCTTTCCTGTATTTCCAGTCTCCGCCTTTAAGCGATCATTTTCAGCTTTCAGTATCTCAATTTCATTCTATATACAAAAGAAATCAACACGAAAGCACAGGAGGTTATTCTTCCGGAAAACCAATGTCAGGGGCTAATCTGGTGATGCTGTTCCCCTGAACTAGCTAACTGGTTTATCACTTTCACAGCAGAGATATAACAGAGAAAACTGGATTGCCTTTTCTTCTTAAATGAAGGGAAAACCCCCAATAACCTTGTTTTAGCTTTTGACTCAAGATATATCCTAAACAATATATGCTTCAAGATTGTGTGCTTATTGTACAGTTGACCATAATGTGAGTGTAGTGAGAATTTTCCCAGCTATTCCCTTTTTTTCTGAACTACTTTCTATTGTTAAATACATTAGGTAACAGTCAGTTAAGGAAGTTACTGGGTATGTCAATGTTTCTAAAGTCACAGAAAATTATTGCTGCAATTGAATATAAAATCTAAGCAGTAACTTCACAGAGAAATTCAATTAAAAACTAAAAATTACAAATGGATAGTTTAACAGTTTCATAACCCTTCTTGCTATCAAAGAAGACTTTTTGATCATTCAAACATGGGATTGTTCACATAGTGGTTAGCAAACTCTCTCTGATGAAAACATACACTGACAGATGAATCAGAACAACTGGAATTTTTTCAGCTAAATCCTCTGTGGTGCCAAGTGATTATTGAATGTACAATAATAAAATGAAAACAGCCTGAGAACAGCCTGGTACCAGCTAAATCTAGCTTCCAGTTGCTTCACAAAGCACATTACAAAGCAACTGCTTATTCTTGCAGAAGGTTCTGCACATCAAATTTAATTCTACATTCACTCTCACCCTGCTCAAGTCCTGTTTTTTTATGGAGAATGCACAGCTGTATTGTACAAATAAAAACATAAGGGATACACAGCATCACAAAAAATCCTGCTACAGCTACAAAAAGATTAGATCACATACACAGAGGTGAGGAGCCAGTGAAATGGATGGGAAAAACCAGTGTAATAGTGACAGAAGGTAATAGATGTGCATATCAGTTTAGCCTACGGTTTAAATCAGGAGCTACTCTGCAATTTATGCTGATTAATTACACAGCCCAAAACAATCTTCTGTTCACCTGAGCTTTAGCTTTTTAAGGTGCTTTGAATGTGTAAGTATTCATGTATGACTTCCACCAGTCCTTTTTGACCTTACCAATCCACATCTATCCTCTAAAATACCACAATTTGGCAACTGCAAGGTCGCTGCCTTTCCTTTTGGGAAAACTTCAGAACTGGTGATTTCCATTAAAAGCATCTCAACTAGATGCTTCTGCCCAGATTTGAGGAAGTTCAGACTCTGGAAAACTGTGCCTTCAGCAAACTCCTTCCTCTGGGGAGTTCAGCTGGCTTAGGCACTCCTATCCCAGTATAAGACTGTAATCAGATGATAACCCTTCGCATCCTTTTCTCCACCACTGCAATTAACTATATTCTATTCCTCACAGTTCCTTAAAACCTTTTAGTGGCTCAAGATCAATGTCTTACTCCTGTGTGTACAATTGAAACCATATTTTTAAGCTTACCAGTTGTTGATAAGTCTTCCCTCTAATTGAAGTTCAGCCAAATATCCCACAGTAATGTTGGCCCCTAGTGATGTGAGCATCTAGGAGGATGGCAGGTACCATAGATGTTTAAAAATGTGGCTGAGACTGATACAGGCATGGTGTAAATATAGAGGTTTAGAAAATACAACAATCATACCATTTCTGTAGTTATGAAATCAGGTGCTATGAGCATCTACACAAAAGTGCCTAAAGGTGCACCTGACCTAAGCATCCAACACAGAGCAATTCAGCTGACAAGCCAATGGGCTTGATCCAGCTGTGCAAATGTGGGTTTCCAGGGGCATGACAAACACAGTCTTCCATGGAAGAATGCTAAACCTACAAGTCCTGTGCAGATGCAAATACTTGAGGCTGGTTCAAATGGTAACAAATGCCTATGCTTGAAGAAGTCCATTTCATCCACTGTAGCTATCTTGGGGTAGTTTTAGGACAGCTCTTTAGCCCTCATTGCTACAGGACTAAAACTTGACTGAATACTACAGAAGTTTATCATGCAGCTTATTGCTAGATTTTTAAATCTAGCCATCCTTGTCTCAACCTGAATGCCCAACCCATGGACTTGATTCTGTTCCCCAAATACTGATTTGTTGTGCCTTCAGGGATGATGTAGGTATCCTTAGCTGTCATTCCAGAAAGGCCCAGTTCTACTGAAGGATCTATGTCATTCTGTATGAATATTATAGATACTTTTGGGCACCCACCATGACACTGGACATTTGCATGTAAGAAACAGAGTTGAGTCCCTTATATAAAGCTCTGTGCCCTACTGAAGGACATTGCCATTGTTTTTGCATCCTTTCAGCCACATAAAAGGCAAAGTCTTCTGATGAAAAATGTGTTCATGAATAAATTGGAGCAGTGTCAGAAAATAATATAGCAAAATTTTATTATGCTGGATACAGTAATTAGTGTAATTTTACATTCTTTTCCTTGGCAAGCCATGACTGAGTCAGGAATCTGAAATGATGAAAGAGTATGCACATAATATCCTGGCCCCCTCCATGGATCAAGGATTTAAAACTCTGTAGAAATCACTTTTTGATCTGCTTCTCTGTCATGTTGCTTACCCCAGTCATAGGCTTGAGATAATAAATATCCTTTGGGCAGGGATTATATCTTCTTCCATATCTCTTAAACACATTTTAGCTATTAATATATATGCTAAGAATGTCTTTATTAAAAGGTGAACACTTCTCATACCCATCCTTCAGAAGTACTGTCAATCTGGTGATTCACTTTGCATCGACACTTTTTTGGTGCCTGGAACAAAGTACTGGGAACAGAAATACAGCAGCCACACCCTTGATGTGCATCTCTGTCATCACTTAAGCTACTGCACTGACCTGCATGCGGTTCATGGCTTCCCGGATCTGATCCAGATGGTGTGCAGAGCTGAGGGCTTCCAGACGGATGTCTGTTAATTTCAACTCCTTCTCCCTCAGCTCACTTTTTAGCTGAAGAATAATTTCAGCCTCTGCCTCTGTGCACTCACAGATCCTAAAGAGGAGCAGGAAACAGGCAGGAGATTAAAGGAAGGTTCTCTCCCCAAAGCAGTGTCATTATTAAATATCAAAGTACAGAAAAATGTTTGCTGCTGGTGAAACCTATGAGTGAAGAAAGAAACTTATCAAAGAAACATGAAAGCGATCAAACTGCAAATTAAAAAAGGAAAAAAAGCCCTCTTTGGAAGAAATTATCAGATTGCTTTATAGCTCTCTAGTTTAGTTCACTATGGTGAAAAACAAGTTCTTAACTACTTTTCAGGTATCTTTTTTTGAGGGTGTATCATCCATTGGTTTTAATTTGATTTTATACTCCCATAGTTTCTTTGTTGCAAAGTTTATGATTCCTCTAACAATAGTCAGAGCTGAAGTGTGCTGATTAAACTGTACTGCTGATATTTATTATTTGTTAGGCATCAATATTTTTCTCTGTTTTGAATGGCACACAAAGGGACAGTCCTTGAATTTATGGTCTAGAAAATTTTGATCTGTAATGGTTTTCATTTGTGATGGCTGATGTTTTCCCTATAGTCTGTCATTTTGTAATGTATGATATCTGAAATCATGTGGGTTGGTTTTGTTCTTTTTTCCTTAAAGACTGGATAACCGTGCAGCTATTTTTCATGAGCATTTATTTTAAGGGAAGAAACCATTGTATTGTGAGAAAACATTGAAACACGAGTGGCCCAGGGACCCACAACTGTCCAGCTCTCATGTCAGACTGTTTTGCGTCTTTGTATCATCATCAGAACCATCAGTAAAAAATAAAACACTGAATTTTGGCTACATTGTTACATTAAGCAGTATTTCCAGTAATTCAATAAATGTTATTTTTTCTTTAATACTTTCACTATAAATAGTTAATATTTGCAGAAAAAATTCAATATGAAAAGTATTTTATGAAAATAAGTATTATTATTATTGTGATTATTACAGCTAATATTAAAAAAAAAAGTAAACAAAGGTCAGCATTTAATTGCCAGAATGCATGCAAATGCATTTTGGGAAAGAAGATGCAGCACTCTTCAGGTCAGCAGTTGGGTATACAACTCCATGCCCCACACTCAGTTTTACCGAGATCTATGCTTGTAGACCACACGACCGTTTTGCCTTTTCTTTGATGCCCAGACTAGAGGTGACCTGCACACACATGTATTAGACAGATGCAGTTGGAAGAAAGTAAAGGTAACGGTTCAGAACACGAGACTTGGTCATGAAAATACATGAAGTAATCGTAAGCAAAGGGAAGATGAAGAAGTTCATGGCAAATAGAATATATGTCAAATAGAGGAAGAAAATAATGAAAAATATCATTCAAAACACACAGAAATATTTTAAATGTGATTAAAAAATAATAAAGACATACACTAGGACTTTTTATCCCAAATATTATGATACAGTTCTTTCTGTGATGTGTCCATACCTGCCTATGCTAAGCAAATAAGAAATGAAATTTTATTTGCATCCATATATTATCGAATAAAACAACCTGGAAGTCATCTATCTGTTGCTATTTTCTTTTGGTGCCTTTTTTTTTTTTTCAGTGCATTTGAGAAAGTATGGACAAAAAGACCTTGGCATGCCAGCTTTAAAGAATACAAAAGTGAAGCAGAGAGCAGGGCTACAGTTCTGGAAAAAACAGGAAAATTGGTCTCAGCTCTTAAGTTAAGCAGAAAATATGAACTGAATTTTCTTTTGCAGATCCCAAAACTTTCGTTTGCTCCTATAATTTTAAAATTACATAAGAATATGAGACCTCATCTGAGGGAATAAAAAAATGTTAGCATTCCTGAGCAGTCACAGAAAGAAACTTAAAAGTTTGATCAGACTTTAGACAAAGGCTCAAAGTAGTTAGAAAGACTTTTACTTTTTCTTTCTTGTTACAACCTCAGAATTTTTAAATCAACAGATAGATTTTAGGTAGAAGGAGTAAGTAATGAACTTTGAACAGAGGCTGCTAACAATTATGAAGTCTCAAAGAAGACAGGAGTTTAAATTATGCAATGGAAAACTGAGTCTTCCAAATCAAGTGACATTATCAGTATAACAGACAAAGCAAGTTATCTATATAAATAAATTTTATGTAATCTCTCTATTATTCTGTGTAAAAAGGTCACTAATAATAAAAAAATGTAATAGTATGATCAGAAAGACCTCTGTTTAAAAATGTTTTGGAGCAAAAACCCAAGGCTATGAACGGGATGAAACTTAAGAATTTAAGGCTCAGAGATCAAACAGCCATGGGAAGACCTTGGGATGAAAGACTAGATGTATAGTTTTGCCCTTGATAAATTCTGGGAACACTAGCACACCTAGAGAGCAAGTTAAAGAGACAGAGAAAAAATGAGGGTTGGCAGAAAGGGGAGAGCACAAAGTTATGGAGCAGATCTGCAAATCATGAGTAATTAACTTTGCAGAAGAAAAGTGGTTTTTTTTTTTTAATTCAGGCATTTTCTAAGTAAGGCTTTTACTTTTCACTATTAAGATGACTTTAAAATTGGTAATAAGTCAAACAGTAGGATCCCAAACACGTATCAATCCTCATCCCAAAACACACATATACCTGAAATGGTAAAAGTATGAGCTTCCTACAAAAAAATCCAACAAAAATACAGAGACCTAGATGGATTACGTCTTTCTAGTCTGCACACAATTTGAGAAAAGAAAACACTTATTCTGAAGGTGTTTAGTTTTTGGAAATATTAGCTGTTAGACTCCTAAACCTACAATATAAAAATCATTAGAGTCTATAAAAACTTAATCATAAAATCGTAACCTAACACAGTAATTCTATTATAAAGCTTAGTAATCAGTCAGGAGACTAGAATTACCGGAGTGCCTTAAGAAAAAGTAATTGTGACCTGATTACTCTTAATCAGGACAACAAAAGTAAGGCTGGCATCAGTAGTAGGAATATTTTGGTTCAAAGAGGTCGATTTCCCCAAATCAGAGATTTATGAGTTTAGCAGAATGAGAAAAAAAATAGCAGAAGAATATGAATGAGAGCTGACAGCTCTGTAAGAAATATCAGATATTCAAAAAAATGCTGAAGTAATGGGACAGCTGTTGACTGATGACTTGTTCTCAGACCTGAAACCTTAAGGGTAGTGATTTGAATAAAATATCAAAGTAAAATCCTACAAAAAATCCAAGCTGATAGAAGACGGGAAATAGATTAAAAATTATATACATCAGTAGCTACAAAGTAGATAAAGTAATAACAGGAGGGATGAGTATATAGTAAACATTCATAGACACCTGGAAAAAAAGCTACATTTTTAGTATGTCATGAAAAAAGGAGACAAGGAAATGCTAGCATTTGGCCTTTACTAAGGCCTTTACTGGATTTGACAGAGTTGCTAATGGTGCAGGGAGAGTGCAACATAAGCTTTTGGAAGTTTGTATAGTTAGGTGACTTTGGGTAAAGTCTGTGAAAGGAAGAAAGAATGACTGAATAAAGAGCTGCTGCAGAGGTAGTGTGTAAATGGTACGAAGATCACAAGAAATTTGACAAATGGATGGAGCTCAGGATTAAAAGATCATAGCTGTTGGCACAGGTTTCTGAACTGCAAATGGCCTCACTGGAGGAGGTCTGTTTCCCAGCCCATCCCATTTGCCAAGAGAAACACTTACGCAGATGCTGACTGTGATGGTTTCATCGATGTTGACCCACACTCTCCTGAGCTGTGGGGCAATTTAGGTGAGGAAGGAAGGGAGGAGTCTGTCAGCTCTTCTATGTCCGAGTGTGAGGAAGGAGGTTTGGTAGACTTTTTCTTTCCAAAGGCCTGTTTGAAAGAGCTTCTTAGCTGGAAAACAAAACAAATACAGAGCAAGATTATTTTCCTCATCACAGCACTTTGTGAGCAGCTCATGTTTTGAAGAGTTAGTTTGCAGATGCCATCCTAGCCACTGCCTGAGGTCAGTATGCAGAAGCAAGGTATTAACATATGCAACACAGTATCTCTAAAAACATGATACAGTGCTTTGTTTTGACTTTATTAATCCAGCGCAGTGCAAAAGTAATGCTACGGAAGAAGTGCAGGACCGAGCGGTACGGCTGCTGGGGAGGGGTGCTCATTTAAAGCCATTAAGCCCCAGTGGAATCCCATTCCCATGGCATTCCCTTCACGGGGTGGCTTTAAATAACCACTTTGCATCTAGGTACAGGCAGAACTAAATGCTGAAATCAAAAGACAAGTCCAATTTACAGGGTTTGCCAATTACAGATTTGAATGGTCAAACTATGCAAATGCTATGATTTGGATCACAACTGAGAGGATGTAAGCTGGGACATGAGGTTTGCTTTGCTGTACTGTTGAGAAGAATGTTAGCTGAAAGATATATATACTCTTTGTTGCAGCTTCCTTTAGAGTGGTAAGATCTCCAAACGTACAAGCATTGCCTTTTCCCTCTAGAAGCTTGTATCAGGTATTGAAAAGGGACAGAATAGCCAAAGAGCCATTTATTTCAAGAGCCAAGATGACAGCAGTTTTGTCTGCTGATTTTTTAGCTTTTAACTAGCCCATTTGTTTATAGCTTTTTATAAATACAGAACTTGCTCATCTTAGGAAAAATGTTGGATTTGTTTGTATTTTCAGAAAGTTGTTCTGATCAGAACTGTACAGAACACAATGACCAACTGGTTCTTCTATGAAAAAATTAGGTCTTCAAACACATTATTCTCATGCTATAATTGGAGAGTGGGGAGTGCAACCACTGATCTTAATGAGAAACATCATTTAAGTACTTTCCAGCTCATGACATCTAATGAGAAAGAAATGGATTTTGGCTACACTCCCCCTTTCTACAGCCTAAACTTCGAGATTAAAATGAATAAAGACGAACTGAGAAGACATACAGGATAATCTGGGTTTAGAAGGTATGAAAGCCTACTGCCAAAATAAATAGCAATCATGCCAAGATAGGGTTTTTTGTAGATGCATGCCAACTTTTCCATGGTTTATATTCACCTCACTTCCTCTAGAGTTCACCTTGCAGGAACATGAAAGAGTGTGGAATTACAAATCAAGGGAATGAAGGCTTATCAGTATTTTAAAACAAATGTTTATGCAGATAATATTTTTAAAACAACAAAAACATATTTTCTGATTATTTACTGAAAGTATTTGATTAAACCTTTAGCAGTATGTGGTATTTGTAGTTCTAGTTGAGAAACATTCTAATTTCTTTAAACATCATACTACTCTCAGATGAGAATTCCTAATAGATTTCAACTCCTTCCATAGCTAGGTAATATGTCAAGCTTTTGAACCAAACTCCAACTGAAGAAAAATCAAACAAGGTTTCAATGTGGCCCAGCAATGGTTTTGGTCACAACAGCTATTTTAAATTGTTGTTGTTGATGCTGTTTTGTTGTTGTTGTAGCTGTTACTTGTACTTTTATTTGTTTTAAATACTTGACTTACGCAAATAAACCCCTGCTGATACTCAATAATTTTTAGTTTGCTAGTAGTGTCACATTATGGAGACACATGAATTTCTTGATATCCATCTGGCCCCACAAGAATGTTGTAGATGAAATGGACCGTCATTTTACTCAGATACTGGGAAATTACAGAATAGATAAAAACTAAGTTTAAACCTGCTGAGTACTTACCCAGTTTTTCTTTTTCTTTTTCTTGGAATCAGCATCATTACCACTGCCAATACTTGAATGACTTGTAGCACTGTTGATACTGGAAACACTTTCTGAAGAATGTTGCCTCCTTATACGCAAATCTAAAGAAAAGAAGTTACTGTGAAACCTGTCTCTGTTTCAATATAATAATAATTCTTGTATTTCTGTAGCATCTTCCTCCTCAAAGGGAGTCTAAATAAACATAAATGGCATTGATGCTTGCAGTGGCTCAGATTCAAGCTATTGAAGTCTGTAAGAAACCACATAGAGATGAAGGGGGATGCATACAGTTAGTGCAACACTTAGGGGCTTCTCCAAACTGGGCCGCTCTTGCCGTGAAGGCAATGACCCTGCACAGCAACCTGTGCATGTGTATTCTCAAAGCTGAGCAGTGTCTGTTACACATGGATTACTCGACACGTCATTGTCGAAGGTATTGAGGAGGAGGCACTACTTGACTTGTAGCAGCCCTAATCGGTGTTCAGATGCTACCTTCAAATATACCATGATGGAAGTAAACAGGCAGCAGTTCATTAAAAATGAATGAAACAAAATAACCAAGAAGTGGGGAATATTAAAAATGGTTGGTGAGGCTTTTGAGTTTTAATTTCTTAAAAGTCTCTGATAACTGTATCTTAATCACTGGAAATTATTCTTGCAGAACATGCCCACTAATATCAAGGGAAATTACTTTTCAGATTATTTTCCACTTCTTAGAAATTCGCTTTGCTACAGTCAAGTCATGCAGTGAAATGACCTTAAGGCAAACACCTAAATAATGACCTCTCTAATGGAAGATCAATAACACTCTCAAAAGCGAATACTGCAATTATTTTTTCAAGCAATTCCTTTGCTGTTGCTTATCAACAGGCAATTTTGAAATATATATTTATCATGCAATATCTGCCTAACTGCAACAACAAATTAATTGGACATCTGGAATTTAAAACCTGCTGTCCTGCACTGATTTAGCACTTCATGAAGGAGCTGAGCTGCTGTCCATCTCTTAACAATGAGAACACCCATTTACAAAGCCATAACTTTGACTGGATTTCCAAGCTGTAGCCATGTTATGCCACAAGTCATGTTAAGCCACTGGTGTCTTGGGTGCACTTCAGTAGACAACTGCAGTGACACAGTGAACTCTTGATCAATTCTTGGCCATCCAGCTCTAAGAAGATAAAGCTCCAGAAACTCTGGCAGGCAGGAAGCTTGTGCGAGGTTTCCAGCTCTGGAAATACCACAAGTATGCCTACCATTCACTGCAGAATGTGCTTGCCCTTGCAACAGAGTTCCCAAATAACAGAAAAGTAGCGACTTAGCTTTTTTTTTCCCCTAGGGAGAAATTCTGCATTTATTTTAATAATGACAAACCCATACCTTTGTGGGTATGATCGGGGCCGTTCAAGGCTCCTTGAATAGCAGCTTGTGCAGCAGAATTCTGAGCTTTCAGCATTTCAATGGTTTCCCTTAGCTCTATAAGCTCAGATTCCTGTGGGAAGAGCAAAGAGATATCAAAATAATGGCAAAAGAACAATGTTTGTCTAAGCTAAAAGAAAAAATTACAAGATAAGAGTGTTCAAATTAAAGATCATGGACTGCTTGGGTGAATGTAAAAGCAACAATAAAAAGAATGCATGCTTTCTCTCCAAAGACATTAAAAGTCAACCAACATTCTTTTTCATTTATCTTATGTACAGCAACCATACCATTTTTAATAAGAAAACAGTTTTACTAAGAAGCAATCGAAAAAGGGTCTCAATCAACTATTCAATATAAAGTTAAGAAAAGCTCAATGACTTTATTGCAAAAGACAATGAAAGCATTTGAATTACATCCTTTAATATGTGAGGCTACTGTTTAATGGATGAATTCATAAGATTTAATTTGTTAAACACTAATTTAATTTAAAAGTCCCTGTTTAAAAGATATTGTCCAGCAAGTTGAAATAAAATTACTCCACTTGAGTGCCGGAAGTTCTGTATTAGAATGCGTAGCCAATTTTTATTTTAAAGTATCTTTTATTATTGCTTTTATTACTTCCCTGTCTGTCCAGTCTGTACTTATATAATGAGGGTTAAAGGCATTTAAGCTCACCAATAGAGAAAAGTAAAGAAGGAAAAAAATACGTCCTAATTCTTCTGGGAAAGAAACTTGGAGATAATTATTTCAATGTCACTGCTTAACCCCTTCCGGAAATAAAACCTTCTGACAGAATTAAACTTTGTAAAATACTTAAAAATTTTCATTTTAAGAAAATTTCATTGTGGTATTGTTCTTCTTCCCTCCTGCCCCCCTCCCCCAATGAAACAAAAACAAGCAATACAAATAATTTTTATCCAGTTCACAATGAGTCTCACCACATTTCATCTGTTGGTGCTCAACCAGACTCTGAAATGTTATTTTTGTGGAGAGTTACAGACTCCAGTGGTGACTAACAGCTCACTGATAAACAGCTTCTTACACAGTTTGGCTCAAGGAGGCCTTAGTGTCAATAGGATACTGTTCAATATTTGTAGGGGTAGAAAGTTGTAGAAGTTCAATCCTGGAAGGTGCTAAGCAGCCTCTGAATCCTGAGCTTGGTACAAGGGCTGACATTAAGTTTACTCCCTATCAGGTTTAGATCTCTCCCGCCCGCCCCCCCCAATTAGACAAACAGCACAGTGAAAACTCAAATAGTTTACTTTATGGATAGGATACCTAACCTTCATTAACTCTCCCCATGGAGCTATTTTTCTCTACTTCAACTTCTTCCCTTCCTGTAAATCTATTATTCTGGAGGCACTGAGAGGCTGGAATGAAGCACTCCAGCAGCTTTTGAAAACTCTTTGTTACAAGATCTTTCAGTATGGAGTAAACCTAGAGTCGCATATGTTTTAATTAACTCTGGAAACGAAAGATTTTATCTTCGAACTATTTTATGGCAGTCTGTGTAAACCTGATGCTGCATAGTTTTTTCCAGATGCTGCTGAACATTCATGAAGATTTGACTGCAGCAACCATTACAGAAAAATCTTATTGTCACAGATGTCCCTGTTTCCTTTCAGTGTTTTTAAAACAAAACTCTAATATAATTTGCTGACTTTTCTACGTTAAAGCATCTGTTTGGTAAACCTACCTTTTGTTCAGCTGTCATTGTTAGACTTTGCAATCTGCCTGTCATATTTCCCAAGCTTTTTTCGAAAGCTGCTACTAGATGAGCCTGTGAAAGAAAGACAGCATATGTCATGATAATAGTACAATTTTCCCAGTTTGATTTTTGAATGTTTTTCCTGCAAGCACATTTTCTCCAGCTCTTTAATATTAGTTTAAACTCAGACTGAGCTAAGTTGGATAGATGATTCAGCCAAATGAACCCAGTGTTCCTCAAGGCTTCTTTAGCCCCTAGTGAGATTAGCTCAGGTATCTTTGCTTGGAAATGAATTATGGATTTAATACCCTGCTTTGAGTTTACTGATATATTGGCCAAAAGGAGTCTGCTCCTGAAGAGAAGTCTGGGAGCAATTATTTTCAATTACTGGACACTTCAAAACAGGAATTCAAGTACTTTATCTTGAAAAGCAAATTTTAACTTCACAAATAAAACACTTGAGAAAAATCCTGAGCCTGAAACAAAAAAATATCATGGTTATTCTTATAAAAGATCTTTGCTTAGTCTGTTAAAACTATGTTGATCATATACGTATGTGTGTGTATAAAAGTAATGAAAAACTTTTATAAAATATAAACATAACATTTATAATATGTGCAAATATACATATAAAAGACAATCTTGAAAACTGGAAGTCTTACTTCTCAGTAAGAAAAGCAATAATGTTGAAACAGATAAAAAATTAACAAAATTTTTTTTTAAAAAACAAGTATCTTACACTATATGCAAACTAAATTTATACAAATGATACTTCATCAGATCTAACTGGCATCAGGCTCTGTGGGCAAAGAAGGGCAAGTGGTCATAAAACCCCCAATATGCTAAGCCAGCTTCTACAGCCAAGGGAAAGTAACATTTAATTTTTATGAAAGTCCATAAAATTCCATCAATTTCTCTTACAACATCAAACTGTAAAAGCATAAGGAAATGCTTATTATCTCTTTACCATCTCAAAAGTGGTAATATGGAAAGTTTTCAAACATTGGCACTTGGAAATTTAACTCAAACCCATCGTATTTATATGCACGAATGGATTAGCTCAGCTTCCTCACTGAGAAAATTTATTTTCTATTATAGCAGTGCAGGGACACACAGTGCCTATCAAATTTTTCAGTTGCAGATTTGCATGCTTTTACAAGCATAGTTGAAATTGTTTGAATGTATGTGGTTGCACTGAATCTGAGGTATAATCAAGAAAAGACATGGTCCAAAAAGGATTTTGTTCTGCATTTTAGGAGAGGGAAATGAGCTTCTTGCCACCTTGCTCTGTATATTTTCCCTCAAATAGAAGATTATCATATATATAATAGTGGGCTACTTCTGCATCTCCACTTCAGAGCTGTTACACTGATGAGTGGTTTTCATGTTTTTTAACTAATTTTGGATTGCTATAAATACTTAGCTATCTTGAAAGCCCCTTATTAAACTTAATAAAGGTTTACTTCTTGGAAAGTCTATTAGTAGTAAATGATATACCTAATTACTTAAGGGTATAGTGCTTTTACCTGCTTTCTGCATCTGTTTTCTGCATCTGCTGGGATATCTTACGGACAACTCTTCTGCTAAAGGACACATATCACAAGGACTAACTTCTGATAAACATGAGACCAGATACACATGCAATTTATTAAAGATTAATTAGTAATTTATATTTCTATTTTAACATTTATAACTTAGGCTACATTCTTGAAGTTATAATCTTAGATAAAATGAACCTGGAAACCTGTCAATCAATCCTACAGCCTTTGGTTGTTTTCACTACTCTATTCCTCTGAGAAAATAATAGTAACTAGTTTTTAAACTTTTCACTTTATTAATTAGCTACATGTTAAAAATATCCAGAGTAATCCATAGTGTGTTATTTCCAAAGTTGATGACCACAGACCCAGGACACAATCAGAGACAAAGTCAATACACTACTACAGAATTTTAGCCAAATGTCTGTTCATTACTTGTGTTTAACAGGAAACGAATGGAGCTCACTGTTCCCTGCCTCATTTAAAAAAAAAAAAAAAAAAAAAAAATCTATGGTTTGGCTGATGGCCCGTGGTTCTGCTTTACTTTGAGAATTACCGTGGGGACTGCAGACTTGAAAAGAGGAATAATTTGTTTAATTATGCATTGCTTTTGTCCATTTCGCACAATTAGACTGTAATAACCACAGAACCTTTGTACCAAACTACGCATATTTGTGTAAAGTATTTTCCTATTCCAAAACTACCATTTCGTTCTGTATTGTACATGAATAAACCACAAGGAACTTATAGGAAAAGTTAAGTATAAAAAGCATCACTAAAATGTCATTAAAGGTCACTGAAACTGTTATTTTCTGACAGCATTTAGAGAAAGACAGCCATGTCACAAGGATTCTTAATAAAATTCAGCCTGTGACAGAGTACATTACCTTCTTGGAAAATTATACCAAACTTTTTGCCTCATAAACGTAATTGCATTGGGATGATGCATTTTTCCTAACTCATTTCAGATAAAGACTATCAGGTCTTGATTTACTACTAATAAAGAAATGTAATTCAAAGTCCCATTGACAAAAAACTATTCAAGGAAAAAACCTCTTCATTGCATTGTTCATTTCTTTAAATGTTTATTACAACACAACACAACACTCTTCTATTGAAGTATTAATTTTACATTCAGGACAATGAACTATGCTGCCTTTCTCCATAATACCTAATAGGAATTTATTCAGCTGTCCAGGGAACTTCTACTTGATGAAAACTTAAGCAGATCTTCTCTAAAGAAATACTATACAATAAACCAAGAAAATTTAGTATGAAAAAGGCTAAATTATCAGTATAATTTTATGTGTGTTAAAATATACATAAAACATACATATATATAAATATATTCCCATTTGAGATCAGGCTTCACATTTGAACAGTTAAATGCAAAATAATTCATAAAACAAAGCAGATGGGAAGAAGTATCTGTGTCTTTTAAAATGTTCATCGAAAATTAAGAATTTTAATTATAATTTTTTTTTACACTTACAAATTTGGTAATTTATATTGATTGGATTGCTAATCCTCAATTTCTGAGGATTATTTAATTTATGTAAAGTTCCATTCTTTCGTTCTTGTAAAAATATTTAAGAATTATTGGGTTTTTTTTGGTTTTTTTTTTTTTTTGGTTTTTTTTCAAAATTACAGCCAGTCTCTCACACCTTAGAAATCTCTGCATTAGATTCAGTAGTTTCATTCATGGCATACACACATCATTGCAATACTTCAAAGAGTAGCCTGAATATTACATGTGCTTTATATAACGCTCATTCTAAAGTAAAAATATGTCTTCACAATTGAATGCAATATTTATAATTAAAAATAGACATCCTGGAATTAGAGTTAAGTAACTGGGCATTACTTGAAGTATGCCTACAGCAAAATATATCCATCATTAACATGACATACATATTAGATACACAGATGTACAGCTCTTAATCTGTAGATATCCTTCACATATGAATTAATTTTGACTTCTATTACATGTGAAATTCCCACTGGAAAGAGTCAAAGAGATGTAAGCTTAGGGAACGGCTTCAGTGCTAAGATGACAGATCTGATTTTAAACATTTCCTTCTTAGTAAACTATTCCAGCTAGGCAAACCCCAAGTGCCTCAGCTCTCAGGTTTACAGCCTATCCAAACACGACATTCACATACGAAAAATCTATCTTCTAGAACACTTCTGGGTTTGACCTGGGGTGCTCAGATTTATAAAACAAAGGTAAATAAATAAAGTTCCTCCCACCTGACACGGCTGAATGAAAGGAGGTGTGGAAGGCCAGAAGAGATCGGGCTGATTGCAAGCAGCAACTGAGCATCTGGTGACCTTTTCTGTTCGCTGCCTGCTATTCTCTTGTTGCTTGGCTGGAGGATAGTGGTTCAGAGCTGGCCAAACAAGAGCATCAGCCAGCAAACCCCCTCTGCTTTCTACTGGCATCCTGGGTCTACTACACTTAGCAAGCATGCACCCTTCAGCTTTATACAGGACAAAGCACTGATCAAAGTCCCTCTGAACAGGCTGGGTCAGGCTGCTCACTGGAATTTGAGCCTGTGTCAGTCACGGAGGAAGTCTGCTGGTTGGACATTTTGTGCACTGAAAACAGGCCCTTTCTGAATTAGCATTGAGATTTGCCCTTCAGCCACACTGAGAGAGATGCCAGGGGTAAAGCAAGAATCTCAGAGGAAATCTGTAAATTATGCATCCAAACAACAGCTGGACCCTGCTTGAAATTTAATCATATGCAGGGAAAACACTTTGGCACTTTGGGGTTAATGAAATGAAATAAACTGCTGAAATCAAGCATAGTACTTGAGTCCAGCCAGCGAAACCAGAACAATAACTGAAACCAAGCAAGAAAATTTTTAACCGAGTTTTCAAAAATGTCTGAGAAATGCTGTAACTTCCAACAGACAGATTTTGGTATAAAATAATGTATCAAGCAAAGGCTTGATTAAGTAAGTAAAATTTCAACTTGCCAGTCTTTTAAAGACTTATGTTCTAATGTCACTAACAGTCTTCTGTGGAGAAGCAAAAAAAGGCACAAATAGTGTTGAAACGACATGAATAAGATGCTCTTTTTTCACTAGTGTACAATACTTTTGCTTAGTTCTACAAAGGGAAATGGTAACAAAACACCTGAAGTGAGCTATGAAGGAACAATATTTCTGGCTATTAACAGTTACCAACTCCAGACCACAGCAAGGCAAAAAATGCTGCCTGTTTTCTGACAACAAATGTATGGAAGTTAGGAAGAGCTTGGGACTAATGCTAAGATGAATGCATTTATAGCAAAAGCATCAGAAAGGACAGAGCATTTTTCTGCTTAGCAAAGGCACCACAGAAGGTACTCTGTTCATACAGTTCTCTGTCAGCTAGAGATGGATGTATCTACAGAGAAGACAGACAGTGATCAAACTTCTCTGCACTAAACTTAATGCTTGTTCAAGTCTTAGCCTTACTGGCATGCGAACATGACTCAAAATGAGGGTCACAGCTGTATTATCCATTTAGAGATTTGATTTCTCCTCTGAGAATAAATTCCAGATTTTGTGATTAGGATTATTTCTCATTTAAAAGGCAGCAACTGGTGAAATTGTCTCTTAGACTAGAAAAGTAATGATAAACGAATACATGCAAGGAAAGCATTGCTAAGGCAGTACAAGTTCATGAAATTTAGAAGCCCGTCTAGGTTTTCCAAAAGTCTGTCAAGTTAAATCAATTGATTTTTAATTACTCTCAGAATTTTTATGGAAAGTACTTAATAACTGGCATTTAAGTATCAGTTCTGTAAATAGAGTAAATAATAGAGTCAATGGCTCATCACAATTAAAAAGTTGAATATATTCTCTGCTTTCAAGCTGGATTTTATTTCCGATGTTTAAGTAATACTTAATGTAATTTGTTTATATGAAGTGCTCGAATGACTGACAGAAGTAGTGCTAATACATTTAAGCAGTCTCTTTTGATTGTCTGGATTTATGTGGAAGTGTTGTTTTAATGCTTTACAAGTTCTATACCAGAAATATCAGAGAATGAACTCAGGACCAGGTTTATTGTGAAATACTTTTCAATTTTTTGTTTTGTAAAGTATCTATCTCATGAGAACATCCTGCCAAAAATATTTACTCCCAATATCCAGTAATATCTACTTCTCTTCTAAGATTGTATTAATTGTGAATACTATCTTGTTCATGCCTGGAGATTTTGAAGCCTCTAAGTTTCAGGCTCCTGAAAAATACAATTTTGAAGGAATTTCTACAAGTTCAGGATTTGGCAAGAGGAAAGATTTGTCCTGTACCACTTAAAAAATGCATGTGCTAAATGGATCAACCTTAGGGTTGCTTATAGGTTTAGAGTTTAAAGAATGTCTCTGTAGAGATGGATTAGAAGGTATGTAACAGTCAAAAGAACACAAAATAATTAACTAAATGTGGTACTTCTGGATAGGCAAAACCAGATGTACATGCACATATTTTTAATTATCTTATTGAAAATGTTGCCCTTAGAGCTTGATCAGTAGAAATGCATTCTTGCTAGGTGCTCAGAAACCAGGAGGCAGATAGGACCAGATTCACAACAATCCAATCTGATTTATACAGATCAACCCACATTTATTTCTTATCCATGCAGCTGATTTAGTTTGAATGAAAACCAAGCCAAAATACCCATTTTGAACTTGACTGGGTTTCTTTGAATTATGGGCCAAATCTGATTGTAACTTGGAGCTGGCTTTGAAAATTTGTCTAGAATAAGTTTTGTTATTAGAAACCAGCCTGTATGGTGTTTACTCCACAGAAAGACATACTGACCAGAGATATAGTGAAGGACTTCTAAATAACACTGATGAGAGATTGGACACAATTTGTCCAGACAAACAAAACAATGGCTTCATTGTCTCAGCTACAGAGAATGCTCTGACATCCTCACCTTATTGCACTTGTTGCTGTATTATAGTGTACAGCATTTCTGAGTTGACTGAAAAGTGATGGAGACTAAGAAGACTAATCTTTCAACTCTCCCTTTCAACACAGCAGTTAGAAAGAATATGCTGGTATTTTCTGTCCTGAGCCAGTGGAACGAGAGAAGGGCAAATTGTTTTTCTGCCTGAAGAATAAAGAGAGGAATGGTACCAGGGACCTGACTTATCACCTGGAGCAGGCAGTGAGCACAAGCCCACCAAAGGCAAACAATTTAGTTTTGCTGATGTGACACCTCCATTTAGAATCAAGAAAAGGTTTGAGTTGAGAGGGACCTTTAATGATCATCTAGTCCAACTTCTGACTGTGGGCAGACACATCTGTCACTAAATCAGGGGCTTGCTTGACTTAGTTCAAGAGAACTCCTCTGGATGACAGCAGGGCACTCAGAGGGGTGTGTCTGTGATGGTGTTGTGTCACAAGCCCAGCCATGGCCCACCTCCCTCTGCTCCCCACTTCCATGCAGAGCTGTGCACCTCTGCATTTGTGGTGGGAAAAAAAGTCTGCAGGGAACAGACTCATTAGCAAACACAGCTACCCAAGCCATGCTAAATTAGCTCTTCTGACCTTTCAGTGTGGGTTTTAGTTTGTTCCTCTCAGCACAGGTGAATGAAGAACTGCCCAAACTGGTAAAGATGAAGTTCAGTGTCTAAAACATGGGAGTGAAGGAACCCCATACCCAATATAGATATGCTGGCTATTCTAGCTATACATTCTCAAATTAATAACCCAACTCAGAATCTTGATTTTGAATTTACAAACATTGCAATGTCCCACATCATCTGATTCACTAGTTCATTCTCAGTACTCAGAAGAGTCTGGCAACCTACACTGCTAGAGATGTACAAATACCCACAGGTGCTCTGCAGCCATCTGAACAGAGAAGAAGCTGCTAAACACAGCTCTTCAACATTTTCATGTGTAAAGTTCTAAGAGAATGAGCAGCTTTCACAGAGCTAGAAATTGTTTTCTCAGAGCATGAAATAAGTTCTTTGAAATTACAGCAGCATTTAAAAATCTAAATACTCAGGACACCTACACTTCAAAGAAAGGTACTCTGTGGGTTACCCAAGGTATCAAGAAACGGCTTCTTTGAGCTGCAAAATGATACATTCTTGTAACTGCATCTCCCATTTCCTTCACTGAAGAAATGATAATTATATTCTGAATTGCATTTAAAAATCACAATACTACAGATTGTTCAGTAGCTATCCAGTAACTTCACCTGATACCATGGTAACCAGACAGGATTGTAGTTCGCAATCTGTATCTGGCATTATTTTCAGATAACTGGTACAATAACTCGTCCATCCAATATATGCCAACTGGAGGGAACATCAGGAAGCTCTCTGTGAAATAGCTGAGTTTTCATTAGTTATATATCAGCACTGTTTTTGTAACATATGAATTCCATATATGCTTATACAGTGTGCTTGCCTTCACACTTGACTGCATTTTGCAGGGTTTATCTTTGTGCAATGAAACTCTAATGAATTCTATCACAATACACAAATCACGTCTTTTTTTTAGTTGTGTTTCCTTACTTTTTTTTGTAATTGATTCTGGGAAAAGAGTGAAACTGAACAGGACAAGACTGTCACATCTGAAGTGTGGAAACTCTCCATTTCCACTGTCCCCTTTCCATTTCCGTAAGATTTCTTCTACTTGAGACTGGGGCAATACAGACATTTAATGAAGTAATAAATTTAGAAAAAAACAACCCAACAACAAATAAATAAATAAATAGTAAAAGAAAATGCTTACATTTGCTGAAAGCTGAGAAGTAAGGGTAGCAACTTTCTCTTGTGATGCAACCAACTCTCTCCGTAGTTTCTGAATTTGCTAGAGAGAAAACAGACTGCTGTCAGTATGTCAGCAGTTTTATTTATTGTGGTTATTTTTGTATGTTTTCTTGAGAGATCACCAGTAGGTTTACAATGTCTTAGCATCACATTTTATTGTCAGAATTTTTCAGAAATACACATTATTAAAAGTTGTCTCTTAGTGTTGCTCCAACTATTTTCTAGCACTTAAACAGTGTGTGAGCTAAGATTCCAGTTAAGGGAGCACATTTTGGCAAATGCTTAATTACTTCGTATGTCCTATCCTCTGTTTGCAAGGGAAATGTCATGGGTTTTTACCAAATCCCGTAAGTCCCAAACATATGCTTAGTGCAATCAAGGAGATATGCCCTGGATGTGGCCTGAGGTTTTGAAACATGAGTGCATTTGGGTGAGATTCACTGTGCCTGACTGGAGACATGATACAGCCAACATATGTTAAATGTCTACATTAGACTCAGATGAATTGAAAAATTTACTCCCACGCTGCCTGGCATGAAGAAGGCTTTGATGGCTACCTCAGACAGATTTTTTATTTATGGATGTCTAAAATTAGGTGAGGTAAAGTAGGATTTTTTTTTTTTTTCTGTAACACGTGCTTCCTACAGTCCCTGAAATTCAAACATGCAGCCTCTTTAAATGTTATAAAGTATTCAAAAACTTGCTTTCCAACTTAAAAAAAAAAAAAAAGATAGCTTTAAATGTGCTTGTTGAAAAGCACATGAAAATAAACTTAATTCAAGACTCCTGTGTCCTTTAATGAAAAACAGAATTCTTAAGAAAAGTATCTGTTTCCATTTCAGCTGTGGTAGATACTTAGCATAAAGCTTGCACATAATTTTGATCTCATTTAACCCTACTTGAGATCTTACAGGGACTTCTGGGCATTGTACTGAACTTAAGCACAGCATGGAGTTTCACTTTGAAGAGCCTTTCATATTCAGACATAAAAGAAATTATTCCAGACTAGAGAAGTAAAATGGGTAAAACTAGCCTAGGAAAGGGGAGATGTAACAGTCACTAGTAAAGAATATTGCAGGACGTTAGTTTTATGACTCCCGTGAAAACCAACAAGGAATATTGCACAAGCTTTCAGAAGGAACAAGTTCCTGTACTTCTGTAACACAAAAACAGCTCAGTTTTTTAGACTAGCTCAGTGTGACAGGGGCAGATTATCAAGCTGTTCTCCATCCTGGACTGACCTTTTTCTTTTTCCAACTTTCTCTTTGGTTTTCAAGTGCAATTATTTGACATTCCAGCTTAAGCTATGCTTTCGTCATGTTCTTGCAACTACACAAAGGTAGGTCTCATGAAGTGCTGTTCAACATCTCCTGTAAGAGCATCTCAAGCAGACCCAGATACTGAGAAAACATTGTGTAGAAACACACAGGAAAGAAATGTTGTTTCCCTTCTATACACAGCCCTATATAAAAGGCAATAAAATGAGGAATTGTGATTTACACTACTGAGCTATGGCATGCCTCTTTAGCTCTTTTGCTTTAAGAGAAGAGAGCTTACACAAAATTATATTGAAATATACTGCAGCAAGTAGGGAAGAGTATGTTTATTTGTTCAATTTCCTTAAAATATCTTTTTGTTGACTTTTTCTTTGATGAGAATAGTAAAAATAGGAGCAGCATAAAGGCAGGACTTGGAAGGCATGTAGCTCTGTGAAGTGGAAGTGCACCCCTTGGTGCTGTATTTTATTGCTGCTACTCTTTGGTGCCCTTTTAATACAACCAGGACTTCATTTTGAGAAAGGCTGTAATTATATCCAGCTGCTGACCCAGGCTTGTCACCCATTCTTATACACTGTGAGGAGAAAGAAGCTATTTTGCACGTCAAATTTGATTTATATCCGAAATCAATCTGCATTGCTCTGAAATCCATCAAAGTGGTCAGTTTCAGAAATTTAATATAATGTAAAATGTGAGGGAGAGAAGTTCAAAGTGATCATTTGAAGTATTTTTGCTCCTGAAAGGCAGCACATTACCTTGAATTGCACAATCCCTTAGATCCTGCACAGAGTGGTATTAAGTCTGAAATCAGACCTATCACAACTCCTCCACTCAACGTCCAGTTCTCACTGATTCTTTTCATCTTTTCAGAATGGCAGCCAGGAGACTTTCTTCAGCACAATGCTACGAAAACACCTAGCACGCTAAAAGCTACACCAGGTTTGCACCAATACTTTTTAAAAGGTGATGCAAAGACACAGGGTGTATTTTCCCCACCACCTAGGCAGTTTAGCCATAGCAGGTAAGCAATAAATTATAAAATAATATAAGGCAAAACATAACTATAAAAATGAAGAAAAGTTCTTACCTCTGAATGTGCCTTTTCTTCTGCCTGGAAGAAAACAAAGAAGAACTGGCTTAGAATCAGTGTGTAACATAATTGCGGTAATAGAATAGAAAAGCCAGCTACACTGAAGTGAAATGAAAAGGAAGGTATCCAGCAAAAACAATAAATGGAACTCTTTTCAACTTACTTGGCAAGGCTCCAGCTGAAACCCCAAAGAGCTTGCCAGCATACTGACAAAATGAAACAGTGGAGAAAGGAAAAACAGGACCAGAACTACAGAAACTACAGCTAACATGCTAAAATGCAAATAAAAATTTACTATGCTCTCACTGCATGGACCTTAGTCTGACATAAAAAGCTTTTATGCTGCAATGATTATTAAGGCTTCTGGACTTACATTTGTTTTACTGCATTGTATTATTGTATTCCTAATACAATAATAACTAATCCCTACTAAGAGAAGTTGACAGCACACCTGTAAAACATATACTGGGGAAGGTGAGGGGAACCTGCAATTTAATGTACTTTCCTCCTTACAGACTACTGGACAAAATATTAAGGGCTATCAAAGCATGTTAAAGTTTTCAATTAAACTTGCTAATATTATTTAATAATATTGTAAGATATTGTGTCATATATAGAAGGTATTTACACAGCAGCCTTTTTCAACAAGCTAAGAAACTAAACCATGCAAGGCAGACCTTTGATATTAATTCAACTTCTGAGCACTGGATTAGTCCTGTTTAGGGGACTTTTGGTGAACAGAGAAATCTTGCTTCAGTGGGATTCTAATGGAAAGGAATAGCATGCCATGAGAAAGGAACTCTTTCATAACGTAAAATAAGATCCAGTTAATGTATTGGAAATCAATCCACCCCATGGTCTGAGGTGGCCCAAGTTCAGAGAAGCAGTCTAACATTGTCTGGAAGAGAAATAAGCACTAAAAGGAAAATGTAGGTAGAAGAATTGTCCATAAATAACAGTAGAAACACTAAGAAAATCCAAGGTAAGGGGTCTTCAGAAGATTCTCTGACATCGGCCAGTCTGCCTTATTCTGTGTTATTACAAATTATCATAGTTCATTTTAAGGCTGTATTAGGCATTAATTTTGTGCTGTTAGGATTTCAACAATTTATAATAGAAATGTTTTTTTGCTTTACCTGGTGTAAGGGGAGAAGACTTCTGGAAAATGCCTCTTTCCATACATGCTTATCTGTCAGCAGTCACTAAACAGACTGTGATGCTATGATATTTACCTTGGCAACACTTGGAAACGCTTTTGGCTGAACCTACTGTAATACCTGACATGTCACTACGTGAGGGTGATTTAGTCTAATGGTACTTTTTTCCAGCACTGATGTGACACACATGCTGTGACACAGACACACTAACTTTCTCATCTATGTTTGCAAAAGGGAAATCTGCCTTCAGAAAAAAATATTATATTCTATTGCCATTATTGTTACATCAAATATGTAGTGCAAGGGAAGTCACAAATGGAGTGAGGATGATGATGTCCCCTTATGATTTCTTCTGTGACAACAAAAGCAAAAAATTAGGGTTGGAGACCTCTTCCTAAAGCTGTCACGTGGTGGCAGGACATGGTGCTTGTCCATAGACCATCAAAGATGCTGAAGGCATTGGTACCTGTTGTGACCACACAACTCCCTCGCTGCACAAGGAAGTGTTGCTTCTCTCCCTGAGTTTAGAGAGGTGGCTCCCACTATTTTGTGCGCAGTGAAAGGAGTAAATGAATGAGAAAAAACAGGATTCTGGACATACTGTCAGCTTAAAAAATAAAATCTGACAACCAAATGCATCTGAGTGGTTTATACTTAAGTTCATGCTGTCACCATTGTAACCCAGGACTCAACCATTTTTTCAATGGGCTTTAAAAGGAAAAATTTCTTTTTCTCACTGTACTTGTCCATCACATGCATGCATCCCATCCTTGCAAGGACTATTTTTTCTTTTTTTTTAAGTCTTAGAATATTAAGGTACAAATGACACATCCTTACACAACTCCTTTGAGCGTGGCTTAGCACTATCAGTGAAACCTACGGAGTCAAAGTGTAACTAATGCTGAGAGCCAGTGTAAGAAATTGGCAGTTAACTAAATATGTGAAAATTTAAGTGTTTCACCTACCGAGCAGGATGGGATTAAAACAGGAGATAACCTGTTATAATTTCTTCAATTACTTGGAGAGCTAGATGTATTCACTGCCAAAACGGAATCAGTGTACTATGTCTGCTTACATGGTATATTCTTCTGTGAAACCAAATGGATGTCTCTGTACATGTGCATCTCTACAAGCTAGATCTCCAGTCTATGCAAGTTAAGTCCTGAAAACCCAAATGCAATACAAGAAGAAAGCCAATATATACAGAAAATAGTAGTGAATGCAGAACTTCTGTGTAATTGAACTTATTCAATGAAAATAACAAAATGTTTCCTCTGAATCTCATATTCTACTTCTCAAAGAAACGATCTTTGGAGAATAACTTGAAGATTTTCAACTCTCCTCTGGTAATTAGACATGAAGGTCTTGAGCTTTATTTAGTACTTTGAATCTCTCCAGTTGCAGAAAACCACTAGCACGAAGGCTTAAGACAATGCTCGAGAAATCTGATAAATGCATTTGATTGAGATAATCCTGTGAAGCTATCCCATTGTTCTCTTCATCCAGCTGATGTGATACTGAGTGTTAAAAGTTTTCATGTTTCTATGCTCCACTTTTCACCATCTTTTGATTAATTGCTGAAAACTTTAAACTTCTTTCACAGGATGATCAAGCAGAAGAATTTCAGATAAAAAATCTTCCCTAGAAGTCAGTCCTGGTAATTTTGTCATACAAATTTACATATTTTTCTGTAACTTCCATTATCTTGCCTACATAATCCATTACTTAAGAAGTGGGGCTCAGCTGCAATGTGAATTCACAGACAGACATTTCAGAAGATATTTACAGTATGGACCTGGGTAAACAGTTTAAAGTTTGTTTTGCAGGAAAAATACTATTCCTCACTATCATGGGGTTTAGTTAATATTTCCAAGATACTCTGTTGAAAATATAACAGGTTATATAAATAGCAAGTATTAGTAAACTCTTGCTACATTACACAACATCAGGGCACAGATATTTCAAACTTACTGGGTGCTGAAAGCACCCTGTGGTCACTTTATAACTTGATATTTTTCATCTGTCAGTTTTATAACATTCTTCTAAAACATTAAGTGAGAAGCTTGACTGTAAATGTTAGTCATACCTCACATGCAGCCAAGTCTGTTTGTACATTCTACTCCGCCCACCTTCACCTCCCCTCCCCTGCTTTCAAATAAATCAGGAGTGGTCTGGACTGTAATTACTTGCAACTTGCAATTTAAGGCCTGTAAAAACCTTAGGCACGTGTACTTCATGTTTTAGATATGCCCTTGTATGCACCTTTTTATGTTTAAACAGAACTCGGAGAGGCACCAATGTGTGCGGATGCAAAATACTTTTCAAGCTAACATGAGTTAAGCATTGAGACAGAGCTACTAAGTGCTACAAATGCATTCAAATGCAGGAGCTTGGTATTCCTAGGCAAGAAGTGGTGAGGGCTCTGGGTAGAGCAGTCCATCTCTGGAATGTCAGCTGACACTACTCAACACCTGGAAACATGGAGCAAACACAGACTATTCATGAATGCCTGGGATGAAAGCAGGTAAGCAGGTTGCTCTCCGGTGAAAAGGGGCTACTGCAGCATGTAATTGTAATTAGTGAGTAGGTTGCAAAGCAACTGCTGTGTATCAGCAAGAGAATGTCCAAACATATTTAACTGCTCCCCTACGGATGATTTCTTGTTAATAGAACAACCAAAGCAATAAATTACGCAAAATATATAAAAAACTCCCCATAATATTAAAAAAATCCACCAAAACCCAATAAAATATAGAAAAAACCAATCAAACCCAGACCAACTTTTGGAGATAGAAACAAGTATTAATCTAATCAATCTGCCTAAGATTAATATTTTTTAAAAGTTACTCTTCTCTTTGTAAATAACAACTAAATGCTTTCACTTGCAAGAAGAATCAGTAGACATTTAAACTGCAAATTATATCTGCCTTACCCTAAAACAATCTTGTGGTTTTCAAGAAGTTTACCTCAAACAGTGCCAGGATATAAATACTTTTATAAATTGTGCACTAGCTGAAAGGAAGCAAAATCACTCAAAACGGTCAACTACCATAGCATAAGGACCCCATAGAAGAGATGCTCTTAGCCTATTATCTCCTTTTGAGCTTTCAAACTGTGTATGAGGTGGTTTTAAACACTTATAAGCTATCCACATAAAAAGATGAAACGATTGTTTTCTAAAATAGCATGCAGTAATACAAAGCTGAAAATAAATGTTCCTACTTCATTGCAGTAAAATTTTAATTCTTCTAGATCTCAAAGTATTGAAATTTTCATGAACAATGAACAAGAACAGAGGCAGACAGAACTTTTATTTACAATGTCAATACTCACCGTGGAGTAGAGAGAGGATGTGCTGGAGACAAGTGATAATGAGGACCCATGTACTTTAAAAAAAGGAAAATAACATGAAATATTGATGAAAGCATAAAACTTTCTCCATGTAGCTCAATAAGTAAGCAATTTTTAAAAATAAGAACCACTATTCCACAAAGAGAAATTATGAGCTATCAGTATAGAAAAGCTGCTGATAGATTTCCCTGCATTTTGATTTTCCTATACAGAAAAAAACACTTTCATGTATATGGGGCAGGTGAATGAGCCAATGACATTTTGTATTATTATCAGCAAACCAAGCATCACTTTTGTTGCTTTGACAAGAAATCACTTGATAAATACACTCTTTAGCGAAACTAGAAATCGAGCTGTTTACACACGCATCCTAAGCTAAGCAAATGACTTTAATAAGAGACTATGCCTTGGAAAACAGTTCACATTGTGTGGGATGAGCTCCCAAGCTTTCCTCCCCAGAATGCTGACCTGTGTAGTCATAGTCCATGGGAAGGGGCAGCTGTAAGATGTAGTGCCATATTTCCCCTAATCCTCAATGGAGTCAGCCTCAGGAGCATCAAGTGAATGTTAAAGGTCTGCACTATAAAAAATGGGGTTCCTGGCCTATCTGAAAATGGCAAATGGAGACTAAAACTTTTAAAATGTTGTCCCTTTCTGCTTCTGATGACTCTCCTGAGGAATGCTATGCCCACAGATAATTTTAAAGAAGATAATTAATTTCATTACCCCTTTTTATTTTTGTTTCACAAGACTTTTTAAAATATTTGTAATCTGCCAGGGTTTGGTAAAGAAATTATTTTGCTTTAATAGCTACCTTGCATCTGTATGCAAAAACCTGACACTACAAGAATACTTTGACTAGCCAAATGGACTTTAAATCTAGGTTTTTGTATTTACAGAAATGTGGTACGCTGACCACTGAAACTCAGTGGCTTCCAAAGTATATTTGGTTTTCAGTCTCTGGTTTAAATCTCTCATCTAAACTCCCATTCTGCATTCATACACAGTGGCTCTATGCATTACCTCATTTGTTTCACTTTAATGTTCCTCAGAGCTCCTATCTTAAAATATGTTTGACCTTCCAACAGTATAATTTCATGTTAATCTCTAATGACTGTAAAATGCTGAAAACTGTTTATAACTGCTGCATTAACTTTCATTTACTCAGGTTGATCATGGTTATCCACTCCAGCTGGATATGAAACACAACCAATGAAAAAGCTTTCAGCAAAGCCACTGGTGACCCATTACTGAAATTCTACATTTAACACCTCTTTTTCTATGCATAGATTTGCTTTGTTTTCACTATTATTCTTCTAGTGTTTCCTTTGATAATTCTGTTCCTCGGCAAAGTGTCTGTAGTCAGCTCTGTCCTTGAATTATGTGATATTCTTCTGTGCAGTCAGCCGTCCTCTCTGTGCTGACAACTCACAGCTTGAGTTGTCCTGCACCCTACTGCTAGTATTACATACCCAGATGTCTGCCTGATATATCATCTAAAATACAGTAGAAGGAATCAAAAAGTACAACTATTATTTGACTGTTGTTTCATCTAGGACTTCACACCCCCCCCACCTCCCCCAATGCCTTTTATCTCATAACTATGAGCTTTGGGGCTAAGGCAAAACTTTTTTTATTTGCCTGTTATAAAGATAATTGTATTGTCATCACTTAGCAATAAACAAGATTGATGAGATGGTATTATAGAATCAATCACCATGGAATTTCAGTTGTCTTTTTTTTGGTTTAATTAAAGGGTGTGAGAACTTTGCACTCATGGAAATTTTGAAAATAATAAGATTTACCAGAAATGTTAGTCAGAAGAAAATGTTACAGCACATTTAATTAGGAGCTGTCAGGTGCTCTGTGGATGAAAAGGAGCAAAACCCAAAACCAAACTAAAAAATATTCACCAAGTTGCAAATGTTGCACATAGCATTAAAGGAAGCAGTCAGTAACAATCTGCATAAAGTAGTGAGGTCAGTGTGAATGAAAGAATTCAAATACAGAAATTCACATAGTGTTTGCCATAGGAGGCTGTAGGAAAGTGGGGAGATGAAATGACTACAAAAGAAAGGAGATGCTAAGTAGCACTGGTGTTTGGGGGGAAAAAAAAGAAGCACAGATGTAGGACTAAGAAAGCAGGGAAACACAGTAGACAAGGTACATTCAGACATTTAGAATTTAGAGGCAAAAAGAGTAATTCTCCAAGAATGGCTTCCCTTCCTCCAGATTTTGTGACAGAGGATTTGTACATATATGAGATTCACAGCATTGCATATTACTGGGATAAAGAAATACCTTCCATGTTGTAGGATAAGGAAGGCTTGTGAGTCCAACTCCACAGAATTTAATAAAAACTTCACAAAATGGCTCAAGATCTCATGGTGCAGGGTGAAGAAGAAGTACTTTAAAATTTGACTATGCTTTGGATATCTATTTTGGGATATGCTTGCTGATCTAAATAGCTACACAGTCTTACCTTCTTCCATGCTGTCCCTGAATGAACCTGAATGACTGATCGCTCGAGGTCTCTCCTCCAAGGACGTAGCACTGCCACACAGCTGGGAGTCATCATAGAGATCAAAAGAAGTGTCTTGTGCAGGGATGCTGTTTGAACGCATCATGCTGGGTCCAGGAAGGTTAAACTGTGATAGGTTGGTTGGACTCACTGGAATACAAAGCTTTATTAATGAAGCACATCTCCATTAAGTGAATTTTGGTTCTGCACAACATTTTAACGTAGGTCTAGCATGGTTAGGTGGACTTCATACTGTTGGGAAAATGAAAGGCTTTTATTCCTACATTTAAAGCCACAACAAAAAGGTGAAGCAGATGGCCTCAAAGGAGCTGGAGCTGGATGAGGTAAATCCTGTAAAACACATGGTAACACTAACACTTGCGTCTGAACACACTTTAGCAGCCCGAGACAGAAAATCAAGAGATTCGAAAGTTAAAAAGGAGTAAGAGGTCGTAAGTGTTTTTAGAATCAGCTCTTCTAATGAATAAGTATCTGTATTTTATTGTTATATACCTGCATTATGTACTGCTGTAAAGACCAAAGTTTATTTGCATATGCAAGACATTTATGTTTTGATTTCCAGGAGCACCTACCACTATATTAGGTTAAAAATTCCTGCACAGGTCAGCTGAACCTCATCCTAGTAAACAGGTGCAGTCAGTCATAGTTGAAGTCAAGATTAGCGTTGATAAAACTACTTTAGGCTTTTGCAAAATTTTTTTGCCAATAGGAAGGAAAGCCTGGCTATGAGTCATCTGGACCACACAATCTCAATGCCTAGAAGAAAAAGCTAACTGCCTAGCCAAATTCAGCCTCAGTGCTTGGACTTTAATTTTAGATCATGTAATACGTGCCTTAAGTTATAAACTACCAGAGCAGCTGTGCTGTGAGAGCAAATTATTGCATAGGCCTATGAAAATGGAAAAAAGGAAAGGACAATGACAAAATAAATTTTAAATTCCATTATCTCATTGCCCTCTATTGTGAGTACAAGACCTATGAAGAAAAAGAAAAGGAGATAATTTTAAGGAAAAAATAATACAGTGAAAAAAGCATTGCTAACAAAGAGCTGTGTCTAAAACTACAGGACGACAATTAAAAGCAGTGGATTGTTTAGCCAGGATCCAATTTCATTTTTAAAAGTAGCTTAGTTCAACTTCTTTTCCTGTATGTAACGAAGACCAACATTTGTACGTCTGATCAAATTTCTTTTGAGTGATCACAACCTATAGAAGCCATAAACTGTGACAGAGCGATGGAAATGTTAACGCTTCAAAGGTTCTACTAATTCCTCAGTAAGGGCCTAAACCATAAAAAGCTCATTGTGAACCTAGGCATGTGTCAAGTGCAGTACAAGTAAGTGGTTTCTATTCAGCATTAAAGAAAAAAATAAAATTTTCAAGAAAAATAAACCAGTGCTGGATTAATTTAAGATATGATTCAGAAGAAGCAAATCTAAATTTTGCCTTTAATCAAGTAAAACTGCAACAGGACTCACATCCCAAAATACTATATCACATTCAAGGTTAGGACTTGGATTGGGCCCAGTGCAGTTACAGCCAGGTCCAGCTACTGAAAGGCACTGAAAAGGTCTGTCTCAAAGTGAACCTATACGTAGGAAACTAGCAATATTTAGTGTTTGAGATTTACTGAAATCACTGGAAAGAATCCTATTAACTGTGAACCCTAAGAATGAGTAGCTTTGATCTAAAAGCTAACTTTCAGCTCTGCCTCAAATTTTCATCTCCTTGGGCAAGTAATAGAGAATCTGTGGTTTTTTTCCTCTGTGCAAAATAGGTGGTACCCTGGCCCACTCCATTAACACCACCATGAGTTTCCCTTCTTTAGTGAAGTACCACAATATGGTGATGATAAAATAAACTACCCAGTCTGGCAGACTAAAAAATATGAACAGTTGAATTTTATGATTCTATTATAGAGGAGGAGAAACAGTGAAGGGAAACAGCATTTACCCAGATTGGAAAAGTGATATTTTCCAGTTGCAGATGAAGACATAGCTGAAGGAGAAACAAGTGGGGACTGACTGCCAGTGTCTTGCAGGCCTCCAGTTGAATGGGAGCGGAGCCATTCCTTGCCTTCCTCCTGACTTGTCTGCCGGGATGATGGTGCGTATCTGAAAAATCACAGCTGACATGCTCAAGACAGTGACAAGGTGATGTCTTGGAAAGAAACAGCTGTCACATAAATACCCTTCATCAGTTAGAAAGAACAAAACCCTTGGAAAACATCAAGTCTAGTCAAGTGATTATCACCAGAGATTTTAACAAGGTATAATTTACCATGGGGTTACAACAGAAAAAGTACAGGACTTGAACCCTCGTTCCTCTTCATCCCCCTCCCCAAAACAGCATTCCCTTCTTTTGAAGAGACAGGATGATAAACCATAGCAGACAGAAAACTGAGCTGACAAGAAAGGACTTCAAAGCTATAGGAAGTGTACAGGCTGATGCACAAGCTTGGAAGCTGTATGGTTAGGATGGGGAATGGACAGAATAGAAGCCAAGGAATGTGAGTAGCCACTTACAAAATTACATCTGTCACAGATCATGTGGGCAATTGATTAGATAACAGGAATGAAACAGATCAACAACTCTGAAAACGGAGTTTGCATTGATAATGATAGCTACTCATGGTCATATGCACTTGGTCTGCTGCTCTGAATGCTACCTGGCATTGTGTCCTGCCCCAAACTGAGGGGAGGGAAAGGGACAGGAAAAATGCACAATTAGCAGAAACAAGTTCTCTGGAAGGAAGAAGTCTGGCCATCAAATAACTCATCAACTGCTTCCTATGGTAAAACAATAAAACAAGTCAAATGTGACATGTGGGCTAAGGGGGAGATCTGGTAACTCACTGGCCCAGCCTCTCTTGGCTGAGCCGGAAGAAGGGCAATTCTGGCAGTGGTTAAACATTAAAATGTGTGGGCAGTGCTGGTCTTAATCAAGAGATTGTTTTCAGCAATGTCTGCAATAGCCTGCTTCATTCAGACAATCTCCTGCTGAGAAATGAACACCTTCTTCACTACTGTCATGAGCCATCAGTGTCCCCCAAAACAGCACAGCTGAAAGAGCTTTTGATATTCTGGCTTCAGGCTTGTGAGGCACAAGTGTTTCTGCTTAGAGAGAAGATTAAATGAATATGTAAGTTCTCGTGTTTGGGGTTTTGTACAATATTTTAAAGCAGTAAACCATCTTGTGTTTATTAAATATTTACTTCCTTTTCTCCTTTCAAAAAAGACAGCTATGATCTTTGCCTATAAATGTGGTAGAGCACAGAGTTACTGAGTGGTTATCAGATTGGAAAGATGGCAAAACGAAAATTCAGGATCTGAGTTTTGGACTGGGTTCTCCGCACATTAAATAAATCTTTTTTTTTTTTTTTTTCCTGGGCTAAATGATCATTCTTATATGCTATAAGCAGTTTTCCCACTCCATTTCACTTTCAGCTTTCAGCCAACATTATAGTTGTACAGCCACAAACCTCAATCATCCCCTTGTATCCTTGCAGGGTCCCCATTATGTCTTTAATGTCTTCCACCTTTTCCATTGTCTCCAAATCCAATGTGATTGTTTTGGGATAACAGGAAATTTGACTAAATCCTTATTAAGGAACAGCTAGTGGAGAAGGGCAGAAGGTGCTTTATAGTGACAACAGTTTAGCACTATTTTAAAATTTCTTAAATATTTATTCATAACTCATGAGATTTAACTGTGTCATTTCAGTAATTGGAAGGCTGCAGTGTCTGTGTGCATGCACATATATCCTTGCTTGCCAAATCTTTTTCCTGGACTGGGGAGATGGGCTTTCATGCCTGGTGAGACCAGCCAAGTTACCTTACAATCTGCTCTTTTAACCATGGAGGAGGGAAGAGGGTGGACAAATTCTGTTTTCTGTGATGAAGACAGTTCAATTTAGTGAAGAGTTATTACCAAAGTTGGATTCTGAGTATTTCTGGATAAGGACCAAGAACATTGTCTGGAGCAGGACTCATTTTATACTTGCAATCCTTAGAGAATAAAATTAGTATTTTTTAGCCCTACCCTTTCAGTTCAAATTGTGTGAGTATTTGCATGACTTCAAGTTCAGATCCACCTCTAAAACCTTGTTTTTCTCAATATGTTTTCAATAATTAGTTCTATTGAATTGTGTAAATATCTTGTTATGTCTCTTTTATCTCTCCAGGATTCAATGCCTTTTAAGATTCGTTGCATAAGGAAATGATCCTTAAAAGTATTTACTTTCCATGATATATCTTGAAAGAAAATTTATTCCTTAGGCAGACGTGGAAAGAAAAAGTCCATTGTTAAAATTTTCATCTTCTGGTTTGAAGCTAGATTCCAGTAACTCAGTTGTAAACAGGATCAACAAAAGGAGAAAGAAAAGTAAAGGCAGTCTAGAAAAGGTTACAGGAAAATAGAGAAGCAGCAGTCATGCTCAAAAAATATATATACCTTAATCCCTTTTTGGGCAGTGTATTTCTGTCAAGCTGCATGCTGTTAAAACAAAAAAAATCCCTAAGGACATACAGTAAACAGGACTGCTCAGAATTACAAATTTTAAGCTCTAGGTTTGTGTGCATAACAGAAGGTCATTTAATGCTTTTTAATAAAACTTCCATGATAAATCCCTTACTCATTGGAGGGAACAATAGGACATGGACTGCTGCACATTCATTTTTCATCCAGACATGCTCTGGGCTGGGTCAATAGTAATTTGGAGACTGTCCAAGGCAGAAAGAAGTGCTTCTTTACCATTTCTAACCTTCCTACAGCTTGGCTCTGCAATCTGTGTGAGAATCATATGGTCACAGTATGAATCTTTCTTTTTCACAGTTGCTTATGGTAAGCCAATAGATTTCCAAAAGAAATGAAGGTTGTGCCGCCTGCTAAGAGGCAGCATGGCCTTGCCAGAAGCCAAATGACAGCTCTGCATGTAGAAATATGTGCTGAAGACACAGACTCTTGGCTTTCTGTTATTGAGGGGCTCACATAGTAAGGTGGCAGTGGGAACAATGAAAAGTGGCACCAGTGCAATGTTATTCCATATTCATGTACACACAGTGTCAGAGTGGCTGATTACTCAAAATCTGTGGCTGGAGTTTTCCTAATTTAAACCCTATCCCTAGAAGGGCCTCCACTCCAGCCTTCGTTCCAAGTGTCATTTGGGCATTTCATCATAAAGTCTTGGTAAATTGGTCTCTGACTGCGTTGAACTAGTTATCATTAAGTAAGCATTGCAAAGTTTTCTCCCTTCAGAACAAAACTTAGTGTTGCCATATGGATTAAAGGGTAAAATGGCTTTTGAAAGTTTCTGTATTACATATCATAATCACACCTCTGAGAGCAGCAGTAACTTAGGACCCTTCCTACCCTAGAAAAGGCTCACACCCTTATTAAAGACGTTTCCTATTGTGCTGGGGGTGTTGGGCATCCTACTGTCCTGTAACCTTGATCCGAGTAGATAAGGGCAGTGAAAACAGTGTTTTCATTGAGAATACATGACTATCAGGGTTCGGGCTAATGGAAGCAAACCACTCTTATCACCAGGAAGTTTCACAGACAATTTTACTAGTTTACTAAAGGGCCTTGTTCTGCATGCAGAGAAAACAAATGCAAGGAGAAAATTAGCAGGATTTCAGCACAGGTCCAGCTATCATGGGCCATGTAAGAGTAGTCCCATGTCAAACAGTGGACTGTTTTTTTAGCATTTTGGTCCCAACATAATGACTAGAACCAAGAATGGTTGGTAAAAAGACAACATAAATTTGAATGAATGATTTACTTATTCCATTTTTCTCATAGACAAAAATGGGGCCTTGATGTTCCTTTATGTACCTTTGTGCACCTCGAAATTTCAAAATGAATAAACATCATAATAACACCAGTTTCCTATGCAAACACTTAAAAATCTGAATGAACAACATATTTTCCAATATTACTTTAACTCGGAGATATATGTATTTCAAAGTAATCTATAGCACATTATCTAAAATGAAAGGAGTCAGTGCCCCTTCAAAGCAATCACAAGCCAAACGTTATGCCTGTTGTATAAGTAGGCTAAGAGCGACCATAGTATTTTCCAAAAATCTTTTGAATTCAGATGATCAAATGAAATAACGGTAAATGCTGCTTAACATAAGCATGGAGTTATTGCAACCGCATAAAATTGCGTGCAGCACTCATTCTATGTTTTTAAAATACTGAAGCTTAGAAAGATGCTCCTAAATTTCAGATAATTGTATAAAAGCATTAAACAAGGTTTCATGTAACTATTGCTTCAGACCAGTAACTGCCCTTATCTTTTTAATATCCGAAATCATTCATCCACCAAAAGCTGGGTTCATTGCTTCCACAAAATCTGGACTTTTGGTAAATAGAACTGAATTTACCTCAGATATCGAAAGATGATAATGATAAAATTCAGTCCTTTCCTGAAAGAAGCAATGCATACATGGACAAATACCAATATAAAGTGAGGATGAGAATATCATAGTATTCCCTATATTTTTCTTTGCCGTTTAAATTGGAAAAAGCAATCTTGCAGAAAGATGAATGAAGAAGTAGGCTGAAGTTATCAAGCCCAGTATATCTCATTCTCTTTTTTTATTTTGCACTGCTGATACTGACTGCAATTTCTATGAGAGAAAGTACAAGGAGCCTTGTATTCCTCATTTTCCTACCTGCCCTTGGAGGTGAGGTTATCTTGGGAAAGGGCCATAATAGCATATCCTTGAGCTACATCTAACTTGTTCAGAGCTCCTAGGGAATAAAACAAATTATTGCAAGCTAAGAAACAACTAGAGAGCTCAACGACAGGCTGGGCCAAGCTGATATGGGCCTTACAAATTAGTTTCGACAAATGGCTAGGCATATAAGAAAATCTGATACATGATGCACTGTTTCACACCTTAAAACCACAACTATCACTTATGATGATAATTAAAAATAATTGAAAGTCTTCAAGGGCCTAAGTGGATTTCAATACACTTTCATGGCACTCAAAATGAAACACTCTTTTAAAGCAAACCAGAGCAAGCCAGTCATGTAACTAGAAACCACTTCAACTCTGCTAATCTTAAAGTGCAGCTATTACTGCTGATTTGACCACTGTTAATTTGTATATTTTTGCATTTTTATGCCTCCCTTGCTGTGTCATTCAGACCAAGCAGAAGAAAGTCACAAATTTGCAATGCCCAACAGCAATTAAGGGTAGAAAGAACTACTGGTGATGTATCCACCTGGAAAATTTTACAACTAAAGCCCTAATATTTCCAATTACCCCCAGAAGATGTTTTTATTTTAGAGTATAAGTACATGCATGATTTATTTAAATCCCTCCAAATTGTTGGATGGTAAAACGTGAGTGTCCTCCCATATAGGGAGCTACACTGCTATGACAGCAGAATTAGAATTTTCTGCATACTTGTAATCCGAAACCAGCAAAAGACCTGAGAGAGATGCATTCTTTCTGAAAAAGAAAATATTTTGCTATCTTTTACTGAGCCTATTTTCTGGTTGTTACAATGGAATAGAACGTCATTGAACAACGCAAAATTTGGCTGGAGTAAACTTCGACACTTCACTCCAGGAGCTGTCAGGCTGCTTGGTGTTGATGCCATACCATTCACAGCGGGTAGCCCAGAGACTGTGGGTAACATCTGATCATCCCTGGAGGGATATGTGGCCAAGTACAGCAAAGACCTTGCAGTTTTGCTGCCTCCATGAAAAGGTGACTGCTTTTTTTTGGAAGCAGACAAGGACTACTTTTCCTTCACAGAAAACATAGATGTACCCTGAGATTTTGTTCTCATTTTCTGTGCTCTTTCCAGCTGCATTAAATCTTTCCTAAAACTTGATGTCCCAAAGTCTCAATTTAAAGCCCTAACATGAAAAAGTAGATTGTGATAGCTACTTTCTATGACTTCTATGTGATATTTTAATTTTCAAATGCTTTGTCCCAGCAACGGCACTAGAACCCTGAGACACTTTCTGCAAAATAGCCTCACCATTTTCCATTTTGTATCTATGCAAATATATCCCATCCTGTTATACCCCTTCAGACTAATAAGCCTTTGATCACTGATCTTAAGTTACTCTTTAACAACTATTCAAGAACCTTCATTTTGCCCATTTGCTTATGAGGGTGTTATTTGGAATAGCACTTTAGCTCAGGATTTTTACTGCATTTACTATTTTTCCTGTATTAAGAGAGCCTGTTTTCCTGCAAATGAATTAAATTAGTCTTATTCAAAAGGCTGTTAATGATTAATCCCATGTTAGCTGTTACTTAACCTATTTTGTTTAATATCTTCTGTATCTTTCCAGGCAAAGTGGCCTTCCTGTAATCCCCTTGCCCTCCATCCCAGCTCCCCTCCTCACTCCTCCCTCAGCACAGACCCTTTGAAAACTCCTCCAGTTCTAATGACTGCAGGGTTTTCAGGCTGGGTCTGAGGCAGGAAAATGAAAAGTTCATCAGCGAACCGAAGGAATCTATAACCTTTTAATTTCCTCTTACTACCCTTGCCATTACTGATTTTTATCCATCAAATTACAGCTAATGCTTCAATGAAACAAACCCATCTTTTTCTTTATCATCTATCATTAGCTCTCTCAGTTTTCCCTACACTTTCTAGTTGTATCTCACTGTGCACTTTGGTCTTCCTAATTTTGTCTCTATGTTACACTAGTGTATCTGATAACACCGACTGCTGATTCAGTCTTTTGTAAGCTCTAGGGTGACTGCAGAAAAAGTAAAAACCTCCTTGCAGATAATTTTTTATGCTATGCCATGCTATATTTAGTATTGCCAAAGGCATTTCAAATATAATCTGAGTTTACAAAGGAAAAAGGTCATAATCTGTTGCCAAACATATCTGTCTCCAACATTGCAAATCAATGCTTTTGTTGTGAAAAAATACTTTGCTGCATGTAAGTTTTAATGTATAAAAGAGTTTAGAAATTCAGCACTTGTATCAGACCTCTCAGAAAAATCCAACTGCAAAAACCCTATTGGGGCTATAATTCAAGAAATGACACCATTAACTCTAGGTACATATGTTTGTTTTGAGGCCAGATCAACATGAACAATGTCTCTCTCTGGACTCAATCATAATATCCCCATATGGACAAATCTGAAACTTAAAAAATATCGCCAATGGCAAAGTATTTGGAACCACTGAAATTAAGTCACTGAAAAAATAACATAAAGTATAAGTAGTGGGGGGTTCCCAGGAGCTTATGCCAAGCCATTAATATTTGAAATGTGATGTCTAATATCCTATGTATAAACATAATTTTTGGCATAAATTCATACTCTTCCATATCATTCTATTGGCCTCACAATGCATATATGTAGCAGTGAAGGATTTTGTAAGCTTAGTATTAATAATTAAACTTTAAAGAAATATTGTCACATTCAAGTCATAGTACACAAATGCAAATTCCTATTTAAAAATTAAAGGCACAGTGCAAATTACGAATTGCTTACGTATCAGTGTATTTTAAATACTGTTGTTAGTGTACTTTACATTGGTACATGTTTTATAATTATTCAAGTAAATATAATGTATAAGTGTATAATAGTAATATAATTTATAATTTTATTAGTAAGAGGTGTGAATTTTAGCTGATATGGTTGTACTTAAGAATGTAACATAAGGAAATTAAATCTGTGTAAAGCTTCCACCTAGATTTCTCAAAGTTTTGATGTGAGGTTTTTTTAAATTCTGGTTCACTGAAAGTGAATTCCTTCTATGGAAAGGATGGGTATCAAAAAGATCTCTGAGTTTTCACAAAGGGCAAAAAATTTTGACTTTCTATGTAAAAGCTCTTTTTCCTTAGAGTGTTTGTGTTGTTAATAAACAAATTAAGTTTAAAATATTTCTGACTGATTCAGTATAATTTTCTTTTTTGAACTGAAGGCTAATGAAATATTTAATACTGATTTTGCAGTCTCCATGTGAGATAAGAGTTCCACTGTCAAATACTGAAAATTTGCATGGGAAGCAGAAGTTACTTAGTGTCTAGCAAAGATTATTTTTTTTTCTCCTGCAAAAATAAAATAAATGGTCCAAAAAAAAAAGGAAAGAAAAAAAAAAATCTTGGTTCAACTGTGCCAGGCTGGTTGCACCTCTTTATAATGTAACTTAAATGATAAAACATCTACATATCAAAAAATTCTTTAAGAGAACAAACTGAAAAACCTTTTCTTGCATTTCTTTTTCTGTTTCAGACACTTGCTGGGACTGAGCATACAGCAAGGATCTCATCCTGTAAACAATCTCCCTGCCAGTGAAAGTGCCCTTCAGTAAGGACCTATGGAATGACTAGCATGTAAGGAGCAACTTGTCAGGACTGAGTATTTTAAGGCAAGACTGGTCAGCTGAAAGCCAGGACTCACCAGCTCTGCCTGTGCTTTGAGCTAATGGGAGGAGAAGCGCTGGGGTCCCACAGCTGGATGTTTGCTTGCTTTGGAGCTTCCAAACGCTGGGACAGAAGGTGGATCCAGCATGCAGGAATCACTGTGTGCCTGTTGGCTGTTTACACCTGCCTTTAATTAGACAATTTTCCCCTTTTCTCTCATTGTTTCCAGAACAAGGGAATGAAAAAAATTCTCAAGATAGAAAAAGTGCTTGTAAAACCTTAAAAGGCAGTTGATTCCACATTCCAATGCCTTTCAGCTTTCTGTTCTTCCTTCCTTTTTTACATAATGGACTAAGCTACTCATTAAACAGTGTCCCTTTAGCAAAACAGGTGGAAGGTTTATTTTTTTGGCTCCTGTCCTTTTGCCTCTCACTGATTTCGTGGTCACTGTATCTATAGGCAAGCTCACCTTTCCGAAAGAGTAGATCTGACGCTTCCAGTCCTCATGAGCAGGCTCTGAACCTCCTGAGTGCTTGTTGTCAGTCCAGAGAGAGAGCCATGATGGCTAAGAGGAAGGTCAATAGATTCGGAACTGGTGTGAAGGCTAGTCATGGACTGGTAACTTGGTGTGTCCTTACTGCCCGCTGAAGAGCTGCTCAGGTTTGCAGCCCACACAAGAGCACCTGATGTGAAAGAGTGCACTGAGGCAGGACTGGAAGCCAAGGAATGACTTAAGCTTACAACATCTGCATTTAAGTCCGAAGGTTTACTGAAGAGGGGGCTGCTGCTACCACTTTGCCCACCTGCACTGCCCATGCTGCCTGTGCCCGAGGATGGCGATTCCAGGCTGCCTTGCCGTGCCAATGTGGTACTAGGGCTGGGCATTGCCGATGTGGGTTTCACACCTTCAGTACTGGGTGCAGAGGCAGCTTTACCACTTGCCTTGGCACCAAACAACCTAAATGTAAAACAAATAGCTTTAGAGAAACTGATAGCCGCATTAAACATTCATGGCGCAACATCCTACGAGCCAAACTACACATTTTTAATTACTGCTACTGAAATCATGCCTACCTAGCCGACCAATCACAGCGCAAATTTAAATTCACTTAACCGTATCACAATAATCATGGTTTGTTTCTTTAGAAACAGCTCTTATTCACTCCTATTCAGATGTGCTCTTTGCACAGAGACCCTCCCAGAGAGGTAAAATAATCACACTTTTGTCTTATTAGTTCATAAACAGATTATACTTTCACCCAAATTCTGTAATCAAGCATTCCCAAGTCATTAGCTTTTAAACTCCTCACTTCTCAAATCTTCTTAAATGATTGCAACAAACACTTGCAGAATCCTTCATAGGTTAATAAACATCAAAGTATTTGTGCAACGTTTCCCTCTTGTTTTTTTGCACAGATGGTCATGTGGTCATCAGTCATGTAGTAACCACTCAGACAGAATAAACTGCACCATGGCTAAAGGGGCTCAGTTTGTCTCCAAGGGCAAGAATGACAAAACTGTACGTCACATAATTTCTTCCAGCAATTCTAGATATGAAAATTCTATAGTAATCATGAAAAAATAAACTGTGAGTCCTCTAAAACTTAAACTAGAGGGTCATGTGATGTTTTAATGTATTTCTGGAAATATTTAAAGCTGCAGTTATTGTACAGCTCATAAATTAATGGTAAATAAATGCACAACTTATTGTGATGTAAAGTAAGCATGTCTAATAACGTACAAATCCATTTAACATATTACCAAGACCACAAAACTAAGCTGCAGCTCCCCAGCTGCCTGGAGATGCTGCTTTGGTAAGCAGGCACAAGAGGGCACTATTGGCTGTTTCTCCAGCAGTGCAAGTGCTCCATCCTAATTTACACTTCATCCGGATTTATACTTCCAGAAACGTTACAATAGAGCATTTACAATTGAAATTTAGCCTTGCCAATGTTTGTGTCGAAAGATGTAACAAAGCTGCTAAGATAATGAAGTGTTTGTAGGCGGAGCTGCCAACAGTATGAAAGTAAATCTTAATCTTTATAATTTAAAGAGCTCCTCAGTTCTCCATTCAGAATATGGCAATGCCTGTTCCATTAACAGAACATGCCTGAACACACTGTCCTTCTTCCCTTTGGGGGTTTACCACAGTACTGAGAGGAAACTTCACATGTGGCTGAACTTAGAATATTTTGGGTAGGAAAGGACCCATAAGGACCTTTGAGTCCAACTTCTAAGCTTCAAACTGTTATGGGGATGTACCTAAAATGCTTAAAGCTCAAGGAGCAGCCATTTCAGGTCTGGGAAGGTCTTTAAATCTCAAAGAAATAATTGCGTTGCATGAGAAAAATACTGCCCTTTTATTTTTCTGTACTTGATTTGTTTGTGGCAAAATATTCCCTGAAAAGGCTTTTTGCACAGTACTTCAACACATCCAAAACCCCTGCTTTATATATTGCAGCTTCAAGGAATTACAGAAATGCACTAACCTTCGGAGTGTGGGGGAAGCAATATCTGGGTATTTGGATCCTGGCTGCCTAAGTCCCGGTGTGCCAGAGGCGCTTGCTGAAGTTGGGCTGGATTTCGGGGAACTGGACAGCGAGACGCTTTCAGAGTCTGACACTGCCACTTTCTCCTTCTCCTTGTCCGTCTGGTTGATGGTGACAGGGCTGGACCTCCCGGAGCCGATCTTGCTGGGCTCCCGCAGTTTGGTGGCAGCAGCACCCGCAGACTTGCTGCTCACGTTGGAGTCGATGCTGCTGGTGCTGGAGCGGTGGCCTCCCCTGCCAGGAATCCCGCTGCCGCTGGATTTCGATGGGCGCGGCAGACTGCGATACTGCAGCGTTGTCTTGGAGCTCACGTGCAGGACGCCGTCATCCTGGTTTTGGGAACCATCTAAGCTCGTCTTCCTCCCTGCGTTGGACTTCCCGCTGATGGCCGAAGATTTTGGCATTTTTCCTAGCGTTGCTGACCCGCTCGTGATGGTCGCTCCACTTGTGGTGATTATGGTAGAAGATCCCAACCCAGACTTCTTAAATCCAAATGACCCTGTAGCAGTTGATCTTGCAATGCCAGAAGGAGGCTTTTTCCCTTCATCACCGCTGCTTTTTCCTGCATCTGATGGAGATCGCTGTATGGAGGCACCTTTCAGGGGAGTTTTCACTTTTTCTGAAGCTTTTGCATCATCAGTTTTTCCTAAGTGAAAGTATATTTGAAAATGTCACTTGTGTTCAAATTGCAATATCTTAGTGTCTAATTTCGACACTATATAACTACAATTTCAAAACGAAAAAATACACATATAAAAGAATTTCCCTAAGGAAACAGACCAGTTTGGTCTTTAGTCTCCCATCAGCTATCTGTAGCAGGTATGACACATTAAAGGTAAGCATTGAGTATTAAAAACTTGAAATTCCTCTGAGGACTTCCAGTTTCATATATAGGTGGAAAACGTAGTTGTAGAAAATTATCTTGAATAAACCCTAAGAAATTTTATTTAACTTTTTTTGTTAACACTATTTCTGTATGAAAGAAATAATATTTGAAAATAAAATATTACATGTAATAAACGTCTCTTATGTCCAAGTACAACTTTAATTATGCATGTAGAAATTAGTAGTACTTACAGAGTTCTTTCGTTTTCACTGATTGCATCTTTTTAGCTTATGACTAAGTTTGTTCTGGTTTTAGTTACACAAAATTATCAGGGAGAGATTCTGTTATGGAATGAATCATCTTGATCTGTAGCAATATCAATTACACAAGCTAATAGTCTGTTGTATCCCTGATGTCTTCTCAAGATTTTTTTAAGAGGATTTCTACAGTCCTGTGCAGTCTTATGACTATATATTTCTATGTTCCGTATTTTCTAAAATTTTATTACAACATTCAGAAAGGCTGAAATAAGATGTTCTGTTAAAAAGAATGTGCTCTATTCCTATTTTACAAATAGATAAAAATTGCCATTTCAATTCTAATTTCTCTCTAAGCATCTATTGTATTCTCCTAATAAGTCATAAGACATAACAGAGTTTTTAACCTTCTCTTCAAGTGATTAGGGGAAGCTTTGGAGGTGGATGACCTAATTTTTCCTAAGAAACTGAAACGCAATAAAGAGCAACACCTGCAAAGCAGAACTGAATCCACTCATGTTTTTGTCCAGTACACATTTTATGCTACACAAACAGATTCACATTCCATTATATGGATCAGACTCTGACCCAGCAAAAATACAGATTATTAGTAATTAAGGCCTCAATTATGTGTTACACAGTGGATGCCTGATCACCTTCAGCAAAACAGATCTGGAAAGCTTAGACTGTCATGCAGCAAACCTTTTAGTATCTCCATTTTTTAATTACTAATAGAGGGGTGTAATTTCTGTATCCATATGATCACCAATGCTCCTCAGGGATCTCACAGACCAGAGACTGACCAATGGTTAGCAGTTCCAAATTGCAAAGAAACAAAAGGGGCTCACAAAGGGTAGGAATTCATTCTGAGGAGATCTTTATTAGTTGCCTTTACAACTAGGGGTTGAAGCATGCTCATGCACTATTTTGTCAGGACATAACATAGCTCCAGAGAATGTCCTACTGAGAATTCACATTTCCACAGTAAAATGATGGATTAGGATTAGATAGTCTTAATAATTATCTCTTTCACCAGTTTTGGATTTTTTGCTTCAAAACTAGGTTGCAGAAGTGGTTAGTACTTCTGAGAGGCCTTTGTAAATTGGGTAAGAGGGTATTTAGCACTGAGAGTGTATAAAAAGGCATTTTTTCACTATTTTTTATCTCTTAAGAGTGGTCTATAAAACACCCACAGTAAGTGGAATGTGGTTATTCAGCTTTAGTTCAGAAAAAACTAAAAATATAATTTTGAGTCCCCTCCCCTAGCTATTCAATCATTTTGACTCAGCTTCTAGTATTTGCCCATTTCTATGCATATGTTCAATTATCAAAGGTAAGGTTTTTTAGAGAATAAGGATAAGGCACAGATGAGTCCAAAAATGCTTCTTAGAATTCCTTAATAGACATTGACATACACAAACAATAGTACAACAAATCACAGTTTTTGTTATGGATGCACCCATGTATAATTAATACATTATTATCATGCCTATAGCAAACTAAGAGTTATAGAAATGAACAAATTAGTATGTTATTGCGATCTGGGCTTGCAGTCATTTATGGGAGGAGAGAAAAATATGCATATAGTGTGTATACATATATAATACCTATCAATTATTTGAAGAGCACGGTAATCTGAACTACAGCAGTTTCCTACCTGGGGTCTTGAGGGCAGTTGTTCCTGCTTTGTGCCTGGATTGAGTTGCTCCTACTTGTGCAGTCATGCCTCTCCTCCAAGATCCGGTCTGTGACACGGAGAGAGATGTTTTCTGCCCCCCCTTCTCTGACTCTTCAGAGAGCCCTGAGGGAAGGCCTTTCCACTTGCCACTGCTGTCTACACTGCTGTCAAAGTCTTCCTCTGGTTTCTTTAGTTCTTCAGTGCTGCCCCAAGTTTCACTGTCCGTAACTGAGCGCTTCTCTGAGTCTGTCTTCAGCTACAAGACATTTGCATGAGAAATGGTCAGTCCCAGCATCTCCATTATTTGCTGATCTCTTAAATTATAGTAAGGGAGGAGAATTTGGTCTATTTGCAGCAAGGGCCACAGAAACTTTCCTTCTAAAACAGTAGTATTCTGATTTCAAAAGTTTAAAAACATACCCATTTGAGGATGAAATTTCTCTATTTTAAAAAGATTTAATCCCTTTCCTTTATAGAGAAACTATAATGAAGTTCACTTAACTTAATTTAATCATTAGTGGTGATACCCTATTTTTCCTCAGCTCCATCTGAAGTGAATCACTGTGCTGAGAGATTTTACTAAAAGTTTGGGTGAGCGAATTCCTAACTATACTACTAAAATCACCTCATCCTGGCTACTCACCTTTTCCTACCCAAGCTTTCCAGTGACTGCATTAGGAATATTGCTCCAGTAGAACAGAGTGTGTTGTGCCACCAGTGAGCAAGGACAGCATTTTCTGCAAAATTATTTATTCTACAGCTGATGGCTTTTCTACTGGTCCGTTTCCACAGAAATGAATTGTTTCCAACAAGAAATTCTCTCTAGCTTTATTGGCTAACAGAGAAGAACAGAGACTTATGCCAGCACTACTCATCCGTGGTGTGAAGGCAACCAGCTGGGCTCACGCTCCCTCTGAAACTCAGACCATGTGGAGGATGCACCAGAGAGGACCTAACACCCCTGTGGCATCTGCCTTCCCTGAGGCATGCTGATAAGGGAGTGCTGCAAGGAGCAGCCCAACAAGACAACATAGAGGCTGTGAAAGTGGCCTAAATAGAAACACAGACTGACCCTACCCTCTGTGCTTGACAAGACTGGTGTTCTTTGTGCTGACAGGCTGTTCGGTGTAACTCTTCCTTCTGTGTGTTTCTGCAGCCTCCTGACCTCAGTCTGAAGCCTTATTTGCACATCACCATCTCACCAGTCCTGCTTGCCTCTGCCCCTCTTTAGCAGCAAAAAGATGGTGCTGCTCTCAGGTATCACCAGCGTAAGAGGGGCTGCAAAATGGATCACATTGAGGGACAAGCTATTTATTATTCTGTGCTGTCACAGCTTCTTCACCACAGAGATCCCTCTGTGGCCTTGTCCTAGGCACTGCTGTCATAAGTAGGATTAATACCGATTAGAAGACCAACAGAATAATCGGTTCCTGTTTACATATTTGTTATTTGAAGTGTACAAACTCTAAAAGCTGTCTGCATTTCCATAATTACGTATGTGCTTTGGACATGCTAGCACAGATTATGAGGAAGGATTAACGGGAAAAAAAACCCAAGCAAATATCTACAAAAATATTGCAGCATCCTTCAGGTGAGAGTTGTCATTAAAGTTACTGTTACAACATGTGTAACATGTAACAGCATGCTTACCGACCTTTTTCCACAAATGAATCAATGTAAACATATAGTTACACATTTTTAAAGCAAAGTTCTGAAATAATTTCAAAAAGAGTAGTACTTTTTAAAAAATCTCTCTTCACCATTATTATGCTTTTAATTAGAAAATGACAACAAAATATGCAATTTCTGTTTCAGTCTATAGCCAGCTCTTACTGCTCCAGTGACTCCAAAAGACTGAGAAAGGGATCTCTGTGTTACAGTATATCTAACACCTGGAGAATGGCTGGTAAAATGAGTATTCTGTTCATCTCAGCTTCTGACTGAGATTGCCAGCTAGCATGGAATACAGCAAGTTCTGCTTCATCTGCCTGGTGAAGGCATAGCTGACAAATGGCAGCTCCTAGTCTTCATTATATGAAGAACTTCTGGAATGTAAGTAAAATTTGAACATGCACTGCATCTCTGTATATTGCTGAATAATTTGCAAATAAAGCAGAGGCCTACAGAGCAGCTACAACATGAAATAATCCAAATGAAAAAAACCACAAAGAGTTAAAACAGTCAGCCTGAGATCCTACAATCCCAATGATTATGCAGCAGAACAAGCAAGCCAGAACTAGCTGACCACCACTGTTGATGTGAAAGGGAAGAGGCTGATCTCCAGTCAGCAACCATGGAAGTCCCCGACGGAGTGGAAAAGGCAATGATAAGGGCTGAACAATGTTGGCATTTGTGTGAGTATCTTTGCATGAGTACAGCGCTGTTCTGATATCTGCCCTGTTGGAGATTAAAGTAATTTTCATTACAAAAGTAACTATAATTTCCTATTGTCTGCGGGAAATGACAAATATGTGCTTTCCTCCTGCTCAGAGAGTCTGCTACACTGTACATCTGCAAAACAGACTTCTGAATTGCAGACATGAGCTGCCTGCAGCAGTGTAAATGGAATCAGAAGTGTCAGTCTTGTGTCCTGAATACTTGACATCAAATCACTGGAGGCAACGACTCTTCCCCTATGCTGAGAGTTCAGTCTTGAAGTTCCCTGCTTGTAAACAGGAGATGACATGGCAGAGAACACTTTCCTATTGAGACAAACTTTTCTGGTTTTATTTCTTTTTTTGAGGGGCGAACTAAGTCCTGCAATGATTCTGTATTGACTTTTCTATCACTTGAGGGGAGCTGGGAAGAAATGCTGGCATACCTGGCACAAGAACTTTACATACACAGACACACACACATATATGTATTTTGTATATAGTTTGTGGCTGTATGCTATTCAGAACTCTGTTTTGACATGAGGCATTGTCAGCTTGCATTGACACTTTCATCCCTGGACCTAAGTGGGGAGAAGAGAATCTCTGCCATCTGGAAGGACAGTATAGCCTGTATATTTCTTCCCTGGTATGTTTCAACTCATAAAAGACAAAAAAGATATTATTTTAAATTGTGTCATCTGTTGAAAGAGATACTCCAAATGAGTTGAAGTGAGTAGAAATCCACCCATCACAGATGCAGTCATACCCCATTTGTTTTGTGTTAGGGTGCAGCAGGGGCTGGGCAGTGGGGTCTCCCCCAGGATTGGCACAGCTGGATCTCACCAGCCAGCACCTTCAGCAGTGATGTGTGCCCTGGGAGCAGGGTATTTGAGAAGTCAGCTCACAGCCCAAGGTTGGGTCACTGGGGTCTATGGGCCTCTTGCATTCTGATATAATAGAGGATTTTGTAAAATATGAATATTTCATTTGTTTAGAGACATTGATACCAAGCTTTGTCTTTTGTTATCCTGCATGCTTGGTGGGTGTTGCAACAAATGGCAATGGAAAGCTACTCACCTGGGCATGAGTATTCTTCCTTGAAGAGGCTGTTATGTTGGAATAAGAGCTGACAGATGAGGTAGTATTCAAATCATCTGTGCTGAGGTTGTCAAGAGTGTCACTGAGGCCACTGCTAACTGAGCTGCTGTCATCCCAGCTGCAGAGAAAGGAGCACATCTACTTTACATACTGTGTCTCAATAGACAGAGTACATCTCAAAATCAATAGATGCAATTACTTATTTTTCAAGTGATTTACCAGAAATGTTTCAATAATATTTCCTAAGGTACAATGAATATTATTTTTCAGATTTTTAAATTAATTATTCACTCACAGTCAAGTGGTTGCTTGTTCAATTAATGAAAGATGCAGGTGTCCCCAAAAAATTACCATGAGGTCTAAGTGTAAGTCATTAAAACAGTTTGTTTCATGCTTCATTGCAATCACATTCAGTGCACCAGCAGAGAAATCCATTAAGCCTACATGATATCGCTAGCCAAAATATAATTAATATCTTGGAGAACACCTGATGAATTTCCAGGCTACGTAAAAATAAAAGAAGTATCTTTTCTGCAGCCTAATCCACTGTCAGCAGGAAGCCAGTATTTTCAAAAGTTTTATTTTCTTGTCTTCAGTCTCTGTGTAGTTGGTGCAATGTCATCAAAAGAGGAATCCCTGAGAATATAGTCACTGGAGCTGACAGAGAACACGTTATACATCTCTGAAGAAATGCAGTCTGTGAACTGTTTTGCTTTGGGAGATTGAGGCAAAGGATGAAAATGAGAGAAAGCCTACTCTTATAAAAATGTCACTACCAACTCTCACAAAAGCCTTACTTTTGTATGGAAGGGAGGTTAATCTGTGTTTATCAGACTTTTCTCTACAGAATTGCTTCTCTATGGCATTAAATTTTTACTTTTATCTTATTGCCATATACAGCATTATACTCCCAGTTTTGCCACATCTCCACCCGTTAATCTTGTTCTAGATTATTCCCAGGCCAAATGTTTGAAAAAAATCACCTTATCACTTTCAACGGGGTTCATCTCCTATAGTTGTAGCTATATAAAAGTTAGGTATCTGGTTTAAGATACTTAGGTGTCCTCTCCAACCATTATAAAAAACAGCCTCCTCCAGGAAGTAATTCTTCCTGGCCTAAAATGTCACAGGCTTGTGGGATAACTGTCTGCTGAAGGTGCCTCTTTTTGTCTTTTCCTTTCATAGAGAGAAGAGGGTTGATAAAGCCTCTTCTAGATGTGTAACTTCTAGAAAGACAAAGCTAGGTGTTTCCACATGCTGATAAAGTGCAAAACTCAAGACAATGCATTGTATCCTTGTTTTGCTGTAGCCTCATGATACGCTTTTTAGACAAACAAATTAAATGCAATCCCACAGTCAAAATAAAGCTCGGTACTATTGCTACTAGTCATTCAGAGCAAACAAAAAAAAAATCTGTGAGTCCTTATTTTACATTTGAAATTTTGGGAGACAACAGCAGTGACAGTGAACTGCATGGAATAAAATGTGTGCTGATGCACCAGAAAGTTCAGTGCACTAGTCTTGTATCATAGCAACTGCAGCAAGCATTACCTTCCTTTTGCGAAAGGTAGAAAATCACATTAGTGAGCCAGCTCAGTAACAAGATAAACATATTTCAGAGGGCAAGAGTTTATTACAGAGCTGCACTTTCCACCGCGGAGTACAATGACTACAAATTAATGTGTCTTCTGCTCCATTTCCAGGTAATAAACACACTAGTGATTTAATAATGAAATTATAATGTCATACGTTATAGGCTGTCCACATTCATCTAAGAACCATCTCTGGAGAACTAGTCATTTATGTTTTCTGTATTTTTCACTGTCTAATGTGATGCATAATTTCACTGATGCTACAAAGCCATTATTAAAATGCTGTGCACCACATGGGAATATAGCTTCAGAACAGTGTTAAGACTGAAAACCTTAAAGATGGATAAAAACATAAATATTAAATGTGATTAGGTTGTAGAAAAGATAATATTACCTCATTAAAAGCTGCTTTTTAAAAAAGAAAAAAAAAATAAGCCAGATCTAAAATTATTTATATATATTAGATACTTCCAGAAGCAACATGAGCTTTTAATGTATGATATGAATGTCAAATAATATTTGATCATCAGTTTTCTCAGTCTACCTGAGACCCTGGGGACCAAATTGCATCCTGTTTCCTCATCTCTCTTTGTTATTCTACTCTATTTTAATTTTTGGTACTTCATTTTGTTCCCCATTTTCTCTGTAAGAAAATTCACATTTTCTATATGCTGAAATAGTTCAGCTGATTCACAAAATACAACTATGTTCTCTACAACCAAAGTTTTCAGGCAAAAATTACTAAAATCATGTTTTCGTTCTATTATGGCTTCTCTATGGTGTTTCACACTCATCAAACCTTACTCATGGGTGGATTATTAGTGGATTTGGGGAGCACTCATGGCCATGTTTAAGTTGAACAGATGATTATTCTGACACCTCCACTACTGACCTTTCAGAGACATCACTGTATTTGTGTGGACTTTTTTTTTCTCTTATGAGGCTTGAGATGTTTTATAAATTTGGGGGCTTTCATGCACCAAAATTTCTGACAATATTCTGTATGCCTGTAAAAACCAGGAATATCAAAACCTCCTTTCTTTCTGGCATATTGTAAGGACTGTTAGAGAAACTGATTCCAACCTGACACAATGTTTTGCACCAGCCTTTTGAAAAGATATGGTAAAATCAGAAAACTTCAACAGAATAGACCATATCAGCCACCCTTTTGGCAATGAAGATTCTTTCTTTTACTTATTTTAATGTATTATCAAGAGTTGTTATAACTTGCTTATGCAGCTATATTTTTTATATTTCTGTACTTACTGGTTCTACTTTTACCTCTTTCCTCAAATCTAGATAGTGTAGTTGCTATCAGACAAGTAAGTATGTTTTTGATAATGAAAATGCCTTATTTGTAATTCGGAAAAGACATTCTTGATGATTCATATTATTGTATCCTTTAAACTAGCAAACGCATGACAAAAATATCTGATAAAATTATTTTGCATCACTTTGATATTGAAAACCCATTCTTGGGAGTCTGCAACAAACTCTCTCTCGTTATAGTTCTTGTTCCTCCTACCCTTCATCAAAACAATATTCATTCATATTTTAATATATTGGCTAAGATTCACCTTTCATTTTCACTTTATCTTTCATTTATTTTTCTGTTTTTCACGCATTGTACAGTCTATGACAGGTCAGGTTAGTACTGCTGCTCATTAATACCTGACACCACTTTGCTTTTAGAACCACATTTCAGCTACTTATAATGTTGACAAAATTTGATTCTTTTATTTTTTTCTTGGCGTCAGCCTCAGGTTGATTTCTTTAAATGAAAATATCAGCAAATGGTGTTCAGCTATCTGGGAGACTAAGCGTAAGAGAAAAGTGCCTTGTTCTGAGAAGTTCTGGCAACTTTTTCTTTGAGAAACCCCTGGATCCCAAAAGGATCTGGAGAAGAACCTTGATATTCAGCAAGTCATAATCTTAATAAGGATACGAATTTTGCTATTTCTAAGAGAAATCTTCTAAAATCTGAATAATTCATAATTCTCTTCAAGATCACTCCTTGCATTTGTCTGACAGATTTTTATTTTCAGCAGCTCAGCTCCTTTTGCTTTGTCTGGGTTCAAACTGGCAAACAAAGAATAAGTAAACAGCCCAGTAGTCACTGCTCTCCTTGCGAATGCATGTAACACACCACAGTTTTTGAAAACAAAACCATGTATTATTTTTTCTCTAGAAATGCTTAATTAATTTAATGCTTGTGAGAGGCCTGTTTTAGGGATGAATCTGCATTTTGCATTAGAGAAAGATGCCTTCTATCTTCTTTCAAAGAAGTTGGAAGTTCTTTAACAAAAGGGAGTATATGGAGCATGATTGAAGTCCCTGGTGTACCAGACTCCCTGCAATCTGCAAGGTGACCGCTTCAACTTACAGTTTTTAATAAATTGGACATCAATAATGAGCTTCTAATTTACTTTAGTGGTTAGCATTTGACTTGCAAAGATGTAATGCACAAAATGTGTGCTTTGAACCTACATTTTGCTGCAGGGATACCTTAAAATTTAGGTTACTATCAACTCAAATTGCATGTTAAAGCCCAGCACCTCTTTTTAGGCCTTACTATTGCTGTCCCTCAGCTTTCCATCTGTAAAATGGAGATGACACATGCACAAATAATTACAATGATGGCCACTGTGTTACAGCTTACATCCAAAAACATACCTCATGCCTTCTGACTTTGCCCAGACTCTTTGCAGTAACTTAGCCAATATTCTATCTGTTTAGATCTGTGTTTTTCTTTGAAGTACTAGTTATGTCAATGAGATTATTTGCACTAGCTAAAGCTCATCCATCACTCCTAGCCTGAATCTTTCAAATGTGAAAAATTCTTGCCACTAATTGGTGAAGGTGGCTATGAATATTGTACACATCCCAGTGCTTCACAAACTGCTCCAAATGCTTCAAGCAAGGTTTCAACTCATTGACCGTATCAAATACTCCATAAAGTTTAGAAATCCACAACTTGCTATCTACACAGTTGGTTAGTCTTCACTATCACTCTTTGTCTCAATTTCCTTAGTGTGTGCTAGTGTTGAAAATGTCTCCTCACAATAATCCACTCATTGACCTCCCTACCACACAGTGTTCTGGAAATAGCAAGGTGTCTGAAGTCAAAACACCTTAACACTGAGTGCTTAACCTCAGTATGAAGAGCTGAACAAAGATTACGAACACATTCCAACAAACATTCCCTCAAATGGCAAGATAAATTGCACTCAGCTGTGCCAATGAAACATTTTTGTTTGCTTTCCACAAGTATCTGGTTTGTTAGTTTTTTTTTTGAGTTCACACACTGAACTATATGAACCAAATGAGGAACATTTTATACAAAATAGGACATTTCACACACCAGGCAGGCAAGCAATAGAGCTTTAGGGCAAAGATGCAATTTGACTGTAGCCTACATAATGAGGACCTGCAGAAAATATGCAACACATTTTTCTAGATTTTTGCATGAGGTCTAAAAGCAAAATGCACTGGATTAGGAGAGCAACAGCTGACAGTATGTGACAAGAGGAAGTGGTATTAGCAATCTGTATTAGGTCCATCGATATCTGAAATATCCTCCTTTAAAAGTATTTGTTTCAGAAGATCAAAGCAGTCTAGTTGCAGACAGGACATGACAGAGCACTCAGACATGATCATTCTTCCATCCACCCTTCCTGTTTCTACTTTCAGCATTTTCCTGCTAGCCCTTAAACTTGCCATCTTACTGAAGTCCACCATACTGATAACCCACCATACTGGTTGATGCCTGCGATTTGTTTCAACATTGGCATACTTCATTAATTTTTGAGAACACTTCCAGTCAAAGTGCCTAAGTGTGCAAATAAAAAAGCTTTTCACAAGAAGATATCAGACACAGCAAGAGTCCAATCAATGTGCTGTCAAGAATGCCAGAAAATTATGGTTCCATCAATGTATCCAGCCCCTGGCATTGTTAGACGAGTTGCTGGCAATGTTTTCTTTGTTTCATTAACCATTTTTGCAACCAGAACCAGGAGCTACGGTTTTCAAAAATACAGCTCTAGAAAACAAAACCAAAAACTTTCCTCCTAAAATATTCATTTACTCAGAATAACTGCTCTCTCTGGGGAGGTTTGTAACTGAAAATAGCACTGTATTTGTCACATGCTTTGTACTGCACGTGAAGAGCTTTAGACCACAGCAGTAAACACATGTAATTGATTAGGAATGAGGAATTGTTAGTCACATTCTTGCTAATGCCAATGGAACTCACATATCCCCAGGGACTTTTGTGTGGATTTGTGATTCAAGGAATCTGAACACATTTAGCAAAACAACCTTCACTGGCTTTTTATAGCAACTTTGAGCTTTCAAATTGTGAAGATATTTTAAAGACTTCTAAGTCATTCATTGCCATGGCAGGTCAATGCAGGGTAGTGCCCAAGTGTTTTTCTCTTGCTGAGGGGGACTGGTCTTAGAGGACAAATAAGACAGCTGAGATCATGACACAAGAGTAACACTGTAAGCTGAAAAGATACTTGACTTCTGAATGTTTGAGGATCTACAATTCCATACTAAGACCAGGTCAACGGTGAGCAGTGAGGCATTATCCCTCTCTCTGCCTGCACAGAGCTAATTGTTTTATGCCAATGAATCTCCAGATGACACAGCTTTCCCTGTCCCTTTCTTAGAGCCTCTGGATGTCACTACACAATTTTTCATAGAAACAGTAGTGCTATGAGAAGCACCAGCAATTTTTTTGATTAGTATAGCATACTTCCATGTTTGCCAGATAAGATGCTAGCACACTAGTCTACTGCAGTGGCTAGGACTGGGACATCCTCAGTTACACTGGATAATTTACACTGGATAAATTACACTGGATAATTATTTAAATTACCCTACAGTTTTCTGAAAATACAAAATCCCTGGATTTAGCCACCTGTGAGGTGCACAGCTACCTGGCGTGTAAGGCAATTTTTGTCAGTGATGTGCAAGGTATCTACATTAAATGTTAGCTGGGAAATAAAAGGTTGTCATTAATCCCCTAGGTAGTCAGCAGATTACCTGCAAAGGCAGATACATCCCAAGGGTAAGCAGGAAAGACTGGAGAGATAATGGCAAAGTAAAGGACTTAAGCTATGTGCCCACAGTAGAAAGTCTGAACTTAGTACACATTTGCTTTAGTCACACAGGCCCTGCAAGTGGAATTCAGAACTCACTAACCATCAGCCAGTGTTTAAGCTACTTCTACACACATAAAATCCATAAAACAGGAACAAAATGCAAAAAATCAGCCTCCACAACACACTCCATGGAGGTGGTTTTTGCTTCTCTACAGCACACCAGTGAAGTGAGTATTAACATGCATTCTGAGCTGCTGCCATGAACTCTCTTCTCTGACCCCCATATTTCAGGTCATGTTTCAGGAGAGTAAGGCAGGACTCAGCCTAATATGAAGACTTTATAGCCACTTCCATAATTGACTTTTGAGAACAGAAATGATCTCTTAGCTCATTAAGAGGAAAAGATAAGAAAATAATTGGACAGTTTTACTTAAAGCAACTCCTCACTAACATGCCAATATTTCAGCTGGCAAAATCTCCCCTTCAAAGTTCAATTCAACATGAATTAATCCCTTTTAAATCTTCTACTGTGATCTCAGCTGCTCATTATTCACGAAACAGCTACACTGACCCTTCACAGACAGACTCAAGAGGGCACAGAATTTGTAAAGTCAGTACTTTTCTTCATTCCACAGACTGTGAGAGCCAAAGCCCAGACCCTGAATAAAACTAGAAACTTGCATGAGCCATAAATTTTCCTATAGCTATTCCACGCTCAGAGCTAAATGCAAACATAGCCAGCTGGACTCATACTTCACCACTTTTTCTTCAGCAAGTGTAATGCATTACCTGTCATACCCAAACAGGGCAACTGCCAAAGCCTTAATCCTGAATTATTTTGAGGTCACGGGTAGGAAATCATACCATGTACACTTCAAAATGGATACACTCAGTACATTCGAAGGAAAATTGTTTGGAGTTTAAAAGAATAGGAATGTATTTATGCACCTGCTTTCATGCAGTATCACTTTGCAAGGGTTTTTAAATTCATGTTAGAAATTTATTTTATATGAAGATCCAAGTAGAAAATTATAGCCTACTTTAGATATTAGAGCTAGCCAAGAGCACAATTAAAGAAAACTGCATTTTTGCAAGGTCAGTTAATTTCCATATTCTTCCAAGCATTTAATAAGTGCCTTAAGAAATAATTTGGTTTTAGAGCCAGCAGGGGGAAAAAAAATGAATTGATGAAAGATTTACATTCCTTGTGATAATTATACATACCTTGCAAAACCTGCATATCCACACCACAGGATCTGAATAAGTCTTTCCCAGAATGCCTTCTGGTTTCCACTTATTTCTGAATACAACACTTAATCTGACATGATAGGGACAGCAGAAAGTCATTATCTAGCTCTAAATTCATAACAGAATATATCAACGATCAGAAGAAGGAATTTCGCAAAACGAAACTTAGGCAAGTGTTACTTGAATAAAACAATAAATATCCAACTAGGAAGATATTTTATTTCTGGAATGCAGGGCTGCATTCTTTCTTTCTTTCTTTTTTTTTTTTTTACATAAGGCAGATAAACAGCGTCCATTTTTAATTATATTTTGAACAGTCTATGGAAAATAGTAATATATGGGCTGAAGCAAGATGTAAGGAAGTAATTCCATCAAGAGCTGTTGACAATATCATAACAAGCCAAGGGAGAAAATCTTTTGATGGAATTATCTTCCCGCTGCTGTTTGTTAAATTTTCTACATACTGGATGCAAGAGATGTTTAAATTTTTCAAATGCAGATTCAGACAAGTTAATTAACATTAGTTGAAGGAACATAAAAAAACAAACTATCTGCCTATGCAGTTCTTCAGAAGATAAAAAGCAATATCAAGCCATACTGCTTCTTGTTACCTCACCACTTCATGAAGTAGAAATTTTATTCTTCCCTTTGTATATGCCAATTCCCATTCCCAAATGGAAAAAGATAAATGCGATCCTACAAACTTAAAGAAGAATCTCATGGTATCTGCATTTGTACTTGAAGAAAAATTATACTGAAACCAGCCCTTTAAACACCCTGAGATAACATTATTTGCCATTCACCTTTGCAAACTGCCAGTCAGCTGCTTCAGATGGGAGGGAAGTATTGAAATATCAAACCTCTTTACTCAACCTTGTCTCTACAGTATGTTAAGAAACCAAACAGATCCTCCTGATAATTGTTCAGAGGAGAACTATTCCCAGTAATTATTTGCCCAGTGTCAAAGTCCTGATTTACTGGTAAACTGCTTTACTGTGTACAGGCTCTCACGTTTAAGCATTTTTGTTGCTAGAACTGCCTGTCTTGTTTTTGCTTATGAGCAGAAGCAGGGGTTTATTTTTCCTGTCTGCACCTAATTAAACTCAATCTGAAAAAAACAGTGTACATAACTATGTTAGCAGAATGATAAGTAAATCTGTCTTCATTGTGTTCATGATACTCATCCTATAAATTTCCATGATGTAACAAGACTTAAATCCAACAGTATTATACCGCAATACAGCAAGATTTATAGTGGTTTTGGCTGATGAGGAATATTTGTTACCCCACACTGTCATTTGCTTAAAATGGAAAGATGTGGCAGACAGAGACTAAACCAAAATTCTTATGTTTAATTTGTAATTTCACTGGGTTTTTTTTTAATCATCCTTTACCATTGTAGGCTGACAGTAACAACAGAGTTGGACACCTCCTATCCTTGCCTCCTCATTGCAGCACTCCCTAATAACCTTCTTACCATAACATGGCATAACATGGTCCCAGAGCTGGCATCCTTGCACTTCCCTCCAAGGAGCAGGGAGAACATTCCGGCTGCAGGACATATCCCTGAACACATGAGCAGTGATGGAAAAACAGTCCCTCTGGAAGTGTAAATGAGTTTACTCTGGGAGACAATGGGCTTCCTCACGCACACCCTTGTACAAAACATTTTTTCCCTGTAGGTCTCAAGAGGAGGTGCTGGATTGTTGAGGTTAGCAGTAAGTTGTGACAGTGGGAAAAGGTGCTAGTTCAAGGCCTAAAGAGCTTCTTAATAAAAACCTTCCCCCTTGAAACTCTTTGAGAGCTTGATCCACCCAAATATTTTCAGATAACAAGGTAAGCCTATTTCCTGAAGCCTAATAGGATTACTTGCTTGCAATAAGCATTGCAATAACAACCTGTCTAGCAAAGGACAAGTTAAGCTGAACACAAGGGTCCTTCTTCTCTTGACTTTCTTTGCCAGGATTGTCTCTCACACCTCTTGCTTCTTTCCCAAATTTTGCTGAGTAATGACCCAGGTTACTCCTTTAGCAGAAAGTAGGAAAGGACTTCATCTGCATGACCTGACTTTTAGCATCAGTAAGGAATAAAGGCTTCATTGGTCACACTCCCTGTACATCTGCCCTTCAGGGTCTTGCTCATCACTGTTGCCTAGGCAAAACCACTGGCTAATGTTAATAAAACTTTGTAGAAAACATAAAGGTCAAAAAAATTACAGTTCTTAACTCTCAAGCGAATAGCCATATGAAGACAGAGGTAAAGCAGAAGTATTTCTGAAAGGAAATGTGCAATATGAATTAAATATATCAGACATTCATGATTCTGTATACAAAATTGGACTGCTTATAAATCAGCAAAACCAAAAGCTTAATGCAGTTCAGGTGTATATTTATTCTCTTTTTAATAAATAGCTTAACGGAATATTTTTATTCAGGTCTGAGATTTGCAGATTTTCTGATTTTTAATTCCTTCTAGCCTTTTCACCAATGAAGGTCAGGGTGCTGAGTTTAGAAAACACAGATTTCAGAACCTAACTTATTTACAGAGGTTTAGCCATCCAAGCATTAACTGGATATTTGGTTTTTTTAAATATCTCAAATCCTCAATATTTTCTGGCTCGGCATTAAAGGGCTGTCTTGGAATTTACATTATTGACACTGCTTAGTTTAAGGCAAAATCTGTTTGAAGGGTTTAATGTTATCTTTAATCCTGACTTGTGCCAGGCTTTTGCAGCAAATCTAAGAGCTATTCATTTGCACCTTATGCTACATAACTGCTTTTCACTAGGTCGTTAACAGCAATTATTGGTAGTAATAGTAATTTATTGTGCTCAGAGATCACAACTGTCATTGACTCTATCACCAGGAGTTTTCAAATATATTTTGTATTCCATATGCCAGTGGTACCTCATTCTTGTTGGTCCCATAATCCCTTAAAAAAGTCCCTATGCCATGAGTTTATCATCTTGCCCAGGAGGGTAGGAGCTCACTTATGGAACTATTACTTGAGGTTTCAACCTAATCCCTATCCCATTTGTAAGACTCTGGAGAAGGCAGGGTTTTAGGAGTAAGTTATAGACCAGATAAATTTCTCAGGTTTCTGGACTACGAAAGGGTAAATCATCCGGCAGCTGTGAGGATATAAAGCCAGGTGGAAGTTTCAAAAGAAAATTTTTTTTGACAACATAATAATTTTATGCTGACAACATAATAATTTTTTAATAGAAAATAAAACATCTTGCAAAATTAAAAAAAATTATTTACTCAAAAAATTGAATAACTTAGGAACTAACTTTTAAATTTCAGTGAATCTATACTTAGTGATATTAAAATCAGAAATAACTTTCTTGCAGGGAGAAAGCAGGTGTAATAGGACACTATGAATGTTCTTTTTGTATCTTAGCTTTCAGATGGTTCAATTTACTTAATTTGATGTTTCAAATAATTGTGGAAAACTGTACTTAACATTGAACAAAACTATCTTTTTCCAAATTGAAGATCCTCAATAAAATATGATAACATACACTAGTGATATGAAATAAGTATATATAATAAAATAATAAAGAATAACATAAAACGGATACCAAAATTTTGAAAGATCCTTTCTTTTTTCTTAAATTTAACATTTTCACAATTCTCTTGTAAAAATGAAAAAAAACCCACACAAAATTGAATGCAAAGCCAGAGCCAAAATATGAGAAATTCCTTTAAAAAGAAATTACATATTTTGATCAAATCTCTAAAGATACACAGTCAAAAACAATACCTAATTTTTATGCATACTAAACATTTTGGTATTCTTCCTAGTACAGAGACAGATATTTCCTGTCATTGCTACCTTCTGTTTTGTAAACAATTTTCTTCAAAAAATGAAGAACCGAAACCCTTTAGAAAGTTGCAGTCCTTCTTCTGGGTAACAGAATAATTCCCTTGGCTGTTTTTAGCTCAAATTTCAGAGAAACAGTACATTAAAAGAACCCCTATCAGCTGAAAAGGTGGCAGCACTAATGTATCTCACCATGAGTCTTTCCTTTCCAGGGCATGAAAGTACTGAAATTACTATTATTGCCAGATTGACTGAAAGAGAAAAATGGTCCTCATGGATTCAAGAGACTTTTGACACAGCTTGTCAGTGTGGTGTGAATGGCAGGTTTTAGAAAGGGGGCACATTTCTGCCTCCAAGCATCTCCCGCAGGAGAAAAACAATGCCCAATCTCCCTGGATGCATGAATAATTACCTGAGTGAATTTACTCCCCTAACATACCAAAACCTATCGAAAGTTTAAGTAATTTAGTTCTGACTGTTTCTCATGGATTCTGGAATATTGGGAAGTGCCCTGAGGTTAACACCAAGGGGCAGAAAGAGAATTCTGTGATAGGACTGAAGAAGTGGTGAATGACAGCGACAAAAGTCCTATGGTTGTTCCTCCCCAGACCACTACAGACACACATGTGCTTGAGGAATGGTAGCAGCAGACAGAGACAGGACAGGAGATTTTGGCACTTGCTGGGCCTTTCCTCTCTGTCAAGGCATATATGCTCTGTCAGTCCCACTGCATCCTGCCAGGCACCAGGGGCAGGATCTCTCCAGGCAGCTCACTCTGCTGCATAGGACACCTCCTCTCAGAGCCAGTTAAAATATGTCTCCAAAATCATGATGATTCCATTGGGCTTGCAATCAAGAAGCTTTATAAGTGCAAGTTATCCTTGTAACTTTATGAAATTTTAATTAACTATAGTAATATAAATTGTAAGTTTGGTATTTATTGTTACCACCCAAAAAACCCCAACCCCAAGCAAGCTGTGAAAGTGGGGAAGTGGATCTAAAATCATTGAGAAAAGAAAAAGAAAGAAAGCATGCACACCATTCTTTCAATTCAGTTTTTCTACATGAAAAAAAGAAAAAATTACTATAAAGGATAGGCATGAAGCCTGTAGTTCTGCTGGAAAGAGAACAGACAGGACTAGAATCCTCTTTACCACCTGCTAGGAGAACTGAGACTTAAAATTCTCATCTGCAATGTTGCAGAAATATTTAGGATGCAAGAAGGGCAACAAAAGACCAGACAGCAAGAGATTGTGGAAATACGATGGATTGCAGCAGAGAGGGACACCAAGCTCAAACACTGCATGAAAAAAGGGTGAATGTCACCTACAAAGGTCAGAGCTCCAGATATTAGCAGGGAGTAGAGAGCTAGGAGAATTGAATTATTGCATTGTCTCTACCCTAGACACATACAGCCAGACAAAGGGCACTGCAGACAGCAGCACAGGGCCTGCAGCAAAAATCCCCCTATGCAATTCCAGCAGAGAAAGTATGTTGTCTTTACATTAGTCAAGTACTTTCTTTAGTTACTTTTCACCTGAAATTGCCCTGTTCTCTCCAATTTAACCTAAAATTCAGATAATTTTTGCTCTCTGACAGACTACATAAAATTATCAGAAGCAGCAGAAATTAAAGGGCAGAGGGTATTGCAGTAGTGAGAACAGGTTATGGTAGGCTGGAAACTCCAGTGTAAATTTACCTTTTAAAATCCCCAGCACATACGATATTACTACTACTGATATCACAGCTCTTCTACAAATAATCAATGCTTATAACATCTAGCTTTCTTCCTTATAAAAAGGAAGATGTGTAATCCCCCAAAATTGCAATTTCCAGGATGGATACAGAATTACTGGCTTAAATACAAATCACAACATGTCCAAAAATGATTTTGAAGAACTAAAATTTGAGTAACGGGGTACCTATCTTATACTGGGTAACAATTGAGATATTGTGCTAAAATATAACAGATAGGACCAACTGTGAGAGAAGCAACATTTATTTCAGTATTAAATTGCTAGAAAAATGAATGATGACTACCATTTTCCTTTGCAGCAGTGCAAAAGAAAATCCTGCAAAACCACCACTCCCTTTTCTTGACTATATTGCTTCAGTCACTGCAAAGGTAAAGGAGAAGCAGTATCACAGAGGCAATTCTTCAATTCCCTTGCTATCTTGTGTGGCTTTTTCCAAAGGAGGAGAACAACAGAGAGAATAGTCAGAGAGAGGACCTCTGACCTTGCTTCCCTTTTTGCTAACTCGCTCCCTTAGTAAAGATGCTTGCTTTCTAATCCTTCATTCAACACTCTGATTTTCAGTTGGCACCTCTAACATTGCCATTGCATCTAAGAGAAATTCATATGAATTTCATGTTCTATTCAAGTAATACCATTCAAATGTTCTGATTGTGATATACTTAAATACAGATGATTGTTGTACGTGTTAAATGGGTTAAAGATCCACTTTTAAGAACCATATTAAAACTTAATGTTGGAGACAATATATAGACACTGTTCAAAAGCCAGGTGGGCATGGGGTACTCTATGTTCAGCAGTGAAGCTCTGTGTGTGGCTGTCCCCTCTATCGGCATTACTTCTCTTTCTCTGCTGAGGCACCTGATACATGTACATGGGCTTAAGCCCACATTAGCTTTTGGCCTCAGATTCATTCTACAGAAATCTAGGCATCAAGCAAAAATGTCACTTTAATTAATGCTGGTGAAGAGTAAAAACAAGAGTCCCAGGCAAAAGTTCAAGTAGGAAGCCAGTGGCAGTCTGCAAACAGACTTGTCCATGACTTGACCAGCTCGTGGCAGGTGCTCCCACACACTGAAAAGAGAATCTGGTTGTTAACAGATAATTAAAGAAAACATCACAGGATTACTTCTTATGACAAACAGGAAGACTCCACTGGATTTTCATTCCATTTATTCAAGATTTTCTCTGAAAAACTGTAAATTTTACTACTTCCTCCTCTGATTAAAATTCAAGCATAAGTCATGCATGGTCTGTCTGCAACACAGCAAATCTAGGAGTATCCCAATATTGACAAGGCTCTCAGCCCCAACTTTTTTGCTGTTACACTACTGTTAAAAGCATTTGGCAGAGTAAAACATGGCAAGCTGTTGGTTCAAGCCTCTGGTCATTTTCAGATCTGTCAAATGTGATGGCTTACACTTGGGAATGCTGGAGTGTGCAACCTTGGAAAATAAACAAGCTATTAATCTCTCCCATAGACTGTGCAGCATGGGAGTCCATCTCATTATGTCTTTGTTCTCTTCCGCTATCAAAACAGTCTGTCAGTACAAGTCAAGATATTTATTTGTTAAGAAAAAAAATCTGACATCTACTGATACTTGATTCTCTGTTTATTTGCCTTTTGTCTTATCAAATTCTTCAGGTTCGGTTCTTCTCACAATTTTTGGGCTTTTTGTTTGCTTGTTTTTTATGGTATAAAAGCTTTTACCAGAATTTGCCTGAAGGAAATTTTCACTATTTTATTTATAGTCTGACTGCTGAAAGCAACTTCTTTTAAAACCCCTTACTCAAGACACTCACAAAAGCAGAAGTCTCTTGGGGAAGAAATGAAACAAAATGAGATATAAACCAATGACAAATTATAAAAACAACAACTGAAAACAATGAAATATATTTCATAAAGCAGCACACAATTAAATGCCTGATCCTAGCTAGCCTTTTTAAAGGAATTAGAATTCATAAGGATAATGCAAATACACATTTTTAATATCAGAATAAAAATAAAAGCCCCTTTATGTTCTAAGGTATAAATGATCCCTAAATACCTTTCCCCTAGGATTAGCATTTTCCTAAGACTTTCCTTAGAGAATGGAGATCGCCTTTGTTATTAAACCGTAATTTAGAGGATTTTCAGCACTTACTTCTGAGTGATTCAACACACAAATTTCTTGATGTTATGTAACATCATTTTTCTTTATGACACGTAGGATTTGGGTAGAGATCAAAATTCTCAACCACTGATGCCTAAAACTGTGACAGTTAAGCAGTTAAGGACACCATCAAATAGCCTGATTTTCCCAGCTATTGCACACCTTTATGTCTGTTAAGAGACAATATGTCTAAAATTACAGCAAATAATGCATCTGAGCTAGGAAAGCAGAAAGGTCTCCTATTACTTCTTTATTTCTATCTATTACTCCCTGATATGAGACAGATTAATTTGCCCCTTTAAATTATCTGAATTAATTTCTTAGCCCCTTTTTATTTTTAAAGTTTGAAGGGGGAGGAGTAGGTTTACTCCTGAGTACTTAGTCTTCATCTTTTATACACCAATGTTTTTTATTTCTCTGAAATAAATGAACTTTACAAATACTGGAGAAAATTTAATGAGAAACTGCTAAAATGCTCTGTTAATTCTGCTTGAAAAGATCCTTCCATTTGAAAGTTAATAATTTCTGAGTCAGGTTCTGAACGCATGGTACGTCAAACTTGACAACTTTTCCCCAAAAAAAGGTTGTGTTTGATGATTATTTTAGGGAGTAAGATCTGATGAATATTCATGTTCCAAGCCTAAATTCACTGGCTTACAGCTCTTCAAACTAGCCATTTGGTTTCCTCTGCCTTTTTAACATGTCCTAGATGTTCTTGCAGATCGACTGGGTGACAACCGACAAGTAGAAACACTAAATTGCTTTTTCAAGACTATGCCTTTTCTCTACAATGTCAGCAAAATCACTGAAAGTTTGTGACATATATTTTAACAGGTTACTCTCCACACTAAAGTTTACTTTTTGGGACTGGGAAGGCAAATCTATTGTGATTTGCAATTGCTCTCCTAACAGTAAGAAAATCAACTTTTACATTGCAGCATAATGCAATATAACTGGAATATGCAGGGCCAGTAAAAAACCCCAAAATCTGAACACTCTGAATGACTGAAGAGAGAGTAGAGCACAGAGCTGGTGTTAGAAAAAAAATTCTCTGTCTACAAGATGGAGAAATTCAGTATTTAAAAAACTTAGTCCTCTTAAGTGAGACCAGACCATCAGTTCACCAAATTCAGATAGCAGCCTTCATCCCACTGCAGCTTGCTACCATTAAATGTAAATCAAAAGCTGGCAATCACTTCTTATTTCTTATAATTCAGGCATCATTTTGCAAACTGCCACTTTCTCGTGTGCTGGAATTTATGTATAATATTCTTACTGCATATGTAGACTTCAATGTACAGCCTAGTAAGTTCACAACATGCAGCACTGTGAAAGATAAGCCTTTGAAATGGTGTGACATTTCAGGGTGAACTGCTGAGCCATCATTTTCCTAGCAAGCCATATTTTATAGCCAATATTACCTTGTGCAACTGAGAAATTGTCTCCTAAGGCCACGACATACTACACAGTTCCGTGAATCCACTGAGAACCTACACCCCAACGACTAATCATGTGAAGTCCTAAGTAATGAGATCTTCAGTTACTCCCTTACTGTAAGTGGGACACAGAACTTATTAGGATTGAACATGAATTCTCAGACACAGATAAGAGCAGAATGCTGTATGTAACTTCAAAAATAAATTACAAGCCAAAAGGAACTTTCCATAGCTTAATAACCTCTGCCAGTAGAAAAAGGCCTTTTATTCCCCCAGCTCACCCAGCTGTGCTGGCTCAAGATGTTCTATTTGGAAACGTCACAAACAAATATTATTGGGAGCGGGGAGAAGGAAGGAGAACAGCTGACAGTCCCACTGACATGCTGCCTGCCTGGCAGTGAAGATTAGAAGCAGTGTTGATAGGCAAAGGCAAAGATAAGCAGGAGACAACAACCAAATCCTACTTATCCCTGCCAATGCCTAATGTACTCAAACCCAAAGCTCTCTTTGTAGGCAAGTTGTGACTTCACCTCCCCCAGTGACAACCCTCCTTTGTGTTCTGCAGTGGTGACCTTTTCCTGCAGGGCTCAGCAGCACTAATCCACCCTGTCAGCCACCCCAGGAGCCTCTTCTATCTTAGGTATCGTGGTAAGCAGAATTAGTAGCTGCTGCCAGAATCAAATCATTAAAGCCAAATGAGTTCATCGACATTGTTGTCACTACAATGAATAACCTAATCTCAACTGCTGTAAAAAATATTGATTAAAAGAAAGTATTTCAAAGAAGTGGCTGCAGTTATTTTCAAGAGATGACCTGCAGAATAAAAGAAACTGAAAACAGTATTCTGGAAAAATTATCTTATTTTGATCCAGGTTGAATTATTTTACCTAACTTGCTTTTCACTATTTTCTAATCAGTTTACTGTGAATTGCTCCAATTTAATTTGATATTCAGATATTTGATGGATGAGAACTTCCTTAACCATTTTTTTCTGCTACTACAGAAAACATTTTTTCATTATTCTATTAATATTTCCATTAACTTAGTGATATATTTACAGTGCGATGAATATTAAAAACATTGCCAATGACTGACTGAAATAACACAATTCTCCTGTTTCTTCATGCTTTATGTGCCAAAAAGAGTTTTGAAATTGCTAAATCTCATTTTGGTTTACCATTTTGTCTAACAAAATGTTTATTACAATACATGGGGGTTAGCATTCAATACGTAGGCCATTGTGCACACAATTATATAATACCACAAAGTGAGTCAGGAGATTTCTCTCCTTGATTAGATAATGAGCTTTTTCTGAGTTCTAATGCAGCAGGTCTGGAAGGCCTCTGTTATTTTATAGCAGAAATTAACCATCAGTGAGAGGGGGAATCGAAAGCTTTATAAATTTTTTTTTTCAAAAATCTGTATCAAATGCAAAGGAGTAGCACTACAGAAAAGCAGCAATATGCTTGGCATGTTCTCTGTCATCACACCGTGACTGTTTGTCAAATGTAGCAAGGTCTTCTTCACATGTGAGGATTATGCAAATAATATATGCTTGAATTTATTGCATAAAGCATCAGGATTACTAAACAATGACTTCTTGATTCCCTGTGGGTCGTATTCCCATTGTGTGGTTCTGCATTTATTTCCTCAAATTAACTAATACTGACTTCCTGCCTTCAAGAATTTACTGAGCATCATTTTAAAGTGTTTCCCTGCTTTTCCTTTCAAAATGCTAGGATTTTTCTTTCCAGATACATCAGATTATACCCAGTTATCAGAGAACAATTCTCTCTGTTGTTATTATTGAATGCTAATTGTACCTGTATAATTAACCTCCCAGAAAAATCAGTAAATACTTTATCAAAATGGACACAAACATTACTATCTGATAAAAGCCTCTTTTCTAATTCACTATTAGTAAGGTTATTAATTGTATTGCTTTTCTTACTCCATCAGGATCTTTATATTATTAACTCCTGGCTCTAATATTATTTTGCTTTCCTTTTTTACCTTTTATGCTCTGACATCTTTCCTGATAGCTCTTTCACTGATATCCTTTAAATTTCTTGCCTTCTACTCTTTATTGCTGATTTTTATTTTTGTATTTCATGTTGCTGCATTTGAGAAAACCTATATAAAAACCCAGACCAGTGAGAAGAGTCAATTTAATGAGATGCTCTGGGCATATCATAAAATTTTTACTATGGGAAATTGAGTATTCAAGTGAGAACAGCCAAATATCATTATTTAGCAAGAGTGCTGAATTAGACCAGACAGTGAAACAAAGGGGCTTTTCAATCCAAATCTCTAATCTCACAGTCCCACTATCTCAATACAAAATACCCTCAATTATTCTTTTCATGAACAGTTATATTCCATCTATTTTAGGCATGCCATTTCAAGGAAGAATTCTGCTGAAAAAGAACAACGCCCAGTACTCTGAAAGAAGAGCATGACTGAGTCATTAAGGAATAACATTAGGTGATGTTTTTGACTGAATTTGAATAATGGCTGTAAAGCTAATTTTGTAGGAGTTGCTTTGGATGATCTTTACTAATGGTTACCAAAATAATACATCTTAATAATAAGATATATTATGGTATCCTCTAGAAATAATACTCAAATATTTTAGTTGAATATGTTCCCTGCACACTGGAGCAACATGCAACTAAAATCTTTGCCCCAGAATATTTATAATTTCTGTAGCATTTAGGACATGACAGGATGAGAAAACCGCCAGTGTAAACATAGATACATCGGTAGTGACCACATGCAAAACTGAGCAAAGAAGCAGATGAAGAAGCCAGACAGAAATTGCTTGCCTAATCAATAACATGAAAAGTAAGGCAACTTCAAAATAAGGAAAATACTCAGCACTGGGATGTTTGGAGTATTAATGAACATTTGTACAGGAAGACAAAAATATTAAATATTAAATACTGCCTACTTCCTAAGACTGGTGATTGCAGTGTGGTAATAGAATATTTCCTTCCTTTGTAATTGTAATAAAAGGAAAATATCAGCATATGCTGATTGCCAATTTCTTCTTCTGAAATATACAGTAGGAGATAATGTAAATTAGATCTAATAAACAGCATCATGCTGTCAAGCAAAAATTGGTAAATAATTAGCAGGTCTGAATGACAGTCAGAGCAAATTTTTAATTATCTAGTTCATCAGACTGTAAGACTCAACATAGCTTCTGGAACCTAATGCATCTTTGCAAAATTCTTTGATGAATAATTTTACTCTATCTGTAATCACATGGAGAACATATTTATAATCACTAGGAGAACATTTTCACTGCCTTCTTCTTCCCTTGGCTCATAGTGTCATTATTTATTCGTTACCTTCCTAAGACAATTCTTATGCTTTATCCTTCAAGAGCTAAAAACCTACCATGCCGTGTCATTGCTAACCACTTAAGGTCATGACCTCTTAGTTTTTAACACCCATCAGTTTTCAGGGTGATATTCAAAGCCAACCAGCTGTAGGCAAAGAGCCAACACAGATGGTGACAGCATGAAGAGTCAGTGCAGCTTGTGAACAGCACTTCTTCCTCCCCTAAGAACATGATCACACACTGCACACACGCTGAGAGAGACTGACTTATGGGTGTGTACCACGAGTGCATGCTCACACCACATGGATAAGCACCTGCAGGCAGGACACAAGTGGGCATAGATATGCTGATATAACTGTAATGTGCTGATATAATGTGCTGATTGGTGACTTACAGTGATGGGTTTTCTGTGGAACAGAAAAGCAACACTTTGAGTTTGTTCGAATCTTGTGTGGCTCAGGAGTGGACACGATAAAGAAAAATGTCACGGTTTTGCCTTTGGAAAAGTTGCCTACTACAAAATGCACGCCCATTGATCCAGTCAGTCTAGGGAAAAAGAAACAGTCCAGGTAGATTTACTGTACTATGACAATTTAAAAACAGTAAGTGACACAGTATTAACCCGGGAACATCAGACCTTTGCCCTGCTTGCCTGTTCAATTAGAGCTTTCTATTTGGTTTGGGATTTTGGTGCTTATTTTTCAAGATAAAGCAATTAAATCCAGGCAGCTTGAAATAGAGCATACTTAATGATTTAACTGATTTCATCAGTTCTCTTTTGTGTTTGCTCTAAGTATGGGTTGAAATACAGCTGTAAGTTTACAATTTTATAATAGGTGAAACAGAAAAGATTGGGTTTTGTAAGGGCAAAGCGAACCCGCATCCTAGTAATTTTCCTGCCTTACCCTCTGATCGTTTTATTAGATCCTCTAATTATTAAAGCCCCAAAGCACCTGCGCATAATACAAAGAATCTGGCTGAAACCCAGAAAATGTTCTTCCTTTTCCATTAATACTACAAAACATATGCTATTTTGTCTGAGAAAGCAAAGCAGACTTTGCATTTAAATTATACAAGTGGCAATATGCATCCAAAATGGTTGATTGCTTCCACAGCTTAGTTGGACCTTATTATTGTTTCATATTAAAAATTAAATAACTCTTAAGCTTAGAACTTGAGTGATAAGGTCTATGACACAATAAACTTTTGCTGAGAAGGTAATGAGCCCTCTGGCTAGCTGTGTTTATAGCAGTAAATGCACCAGGATCACAGGCAGGCAGATAAGGCAAGCTGCTTTGATAAATCACTGCCAAACAGCAGCCAATCACCCAGGATCTCACCCCAGCATCCTGAAGCTCTCTCATCTCCCTTAAATGTCATCTTGAGTTAAAACCAGAAAAGACAAAAAAAAAGCAGGGCTACTGCTTGGCTGTGCACATACACAAAAATAACAACCCCAAGCCCAAACCAACCCAAATTTAAAAAATACTTTATCAGCTAGAAATCTTGAGGAAGACATAGCACCAATATGGCACAACTCTTTAAGCCAATTAATTACTCCAGTTAGACTACTAAGATTCAGAGGTGAGTCACTAATAAAGACTGAAGGCAGCCACAAATGGCTTCATTATACAAGGGAAAACCCCCACCTTAAAACTTCCTCATTACAATGAAATACTTTCCCCACTTCCTACATTAATGGATGTAACATTTGAGTTGGAGAGCAGGCTAGCAGGCGAGAGATGAAACAAAAATATAGCTGCAGACAGCAAAAACATTTAAAGTCTGTTGCAGTTAATTAAGTCTCTGCCATCTTGGGAAACCTTGTCCTCTTCTCACACTCCAGACTTCTTGGCTGTCATGTTTGTTACCACCCACTTTGCAAAGCTGAAGTAATTCTTTGAATGTTCCACATCAGCAGCAGTATGCCAAAGACTTCTTTCCAAACTGAATACTGACATCAGCCTTTTGCAGATTTTTCTCATTTCTGACTACTGTTCTTCTCTCCTGAAGTCCAGCCAGTGCTTATCACTCAGGTTTACTGAGATATTAGAAGAGATTGAAAGATAAACTAGAGAAAGACAGAGCTGTTGAAAATTGTTACACTGGAAAAAAATACCACAAAAATGGTCTGGAAAAGGAATGGCAATCATCTTCATAAATATAACTGGACAGAGAATAGGTTCTCACATTTACTGAAGAGACGGAAAGGGACAGAAAAAATAGTGACATTTCAAAATGGAACGATCACTGAGCTACAATCTCACCATCAAAAATGCTGTGATAATAACTTTGAAAGAGAGGATCACTCTGGAAGAGCCAATAGCTAATTGCTGAGTAACTAACAGAATCAAACACCTATTAAAAAGGAGAATCAGTGTTTATTTTGAATTATAGTCTATCCTAGAAAGGTGCAACTAGAGGAAAGAGCTAGGTATATTTTTCTTTGGTCAAGCAAACAAGCAAAAAAAAACATCAGATGTTGAGTATAAGAATGAAACTATCTGGAAATGGGGAAAAAAAAACCAAACCCAAAGAACACAACTACTGGACTATGGGAAAGCTGGTCAAACTTAAAAGACACACCAGGAGTTGTAATGGAATTCAATTCTGCTTCAGAACAAAAATGCAAGGAGAAGGAAATTACCAAAGTGAGTTAAAAGTTCAAAGGTTAAAAAAGTCCTTTCTTTTAAAAAAAAAGGGGGGGAGGAAACCAATTAGTAATATGGCTTCAGACAAGTCTTGCAAGCAAGAGATAACACCTGAGAAGCATCGTAAAGCAGTGCTATCCAAATGGGAATACAGAAGGCTTTTATAAAAATATCAGAGGAAAAAGCTAGCACTGGGAAGAGAAACCCATTAAAGAAGGAGGTCTAACTTTAAATTAGTGGTGACTCAGAAATAACTGAGGTAAAGGCTTATTTTAAAAAATACATCTCCAACAAGAAAAAATTAAAACTAGCAAAAGTTGGTTCTTAAGAAATCCTTGCTTTACCAGTGACAAATTTTAAAAATAATTTCTAGAGTTTCTCTCAAAATTTACAGAAAAATAGCAGATGGAAGACCTTTGTAGAGAAAAATCAACATAATACTAGCTTTCAGGAAATGCGTGAATGATTGTGTATGTCCTTGTCGAACAAGTAATTTTTGTCTCTGCCAAAAAAAGATCATTTAAGAACACAAAAGTGAAAATATACTAGGAAACCAAAAAATTCTTTCCCTTGCTTAACTAATGGAAAATTAAAGTAAACTTAGCACCAAAGTGAATTGATGTATAAAGTTAGACAGCAACTTTCTACACACCACACATTCAATTATGTATTTTTTCTTAAAAATTGTTGCTGCCATACATTTTTACAGAACCTCTGATATCACCTTCATGAGGTCTTACTCTGATTAGAATATGAGTCTGGCGGATTCTCAGGCTTGCACAAAGTCCTGATGGAACTGACACAGAGACTTCATTACAAACTGGCAGCTAAATATCACAGAAATTTGAAACTGCAGCACAAAGAAAAACTATCAGTAAAATTTTTGCCACTATAGGATATTACTCTGAAGTACTATTGTGATGAATGTCTTTCCATTCCTGACACAATAAGCAGTGATTTATCTAGACTTAATACAGTTTTCCTCATGTACTTTATTGAAGTTTTACACACTGAACTACTGCAGGTTAAATCCCCTGTTCCATCCCAATTGCACACAGCATATTTTGATGCCTCCAGGCCATGTCTAGATTTCCACAGTCTCAGGATAACTGGCAATTAATGAAATGTTTTTTATAATTGAGAGCAGCACAAAGGGTTTTTGAGAGACTTTCTGGCTACATGTAGCAACTGGCAAGTGCTGAGGCATGAAACTCAGGGAATTCAGGGAACTACACCCCCTTTGCCTAGCTCTTAGGCCCTCTGAGCTGCCAGCAGCATAGCAGGGATGATTAGGGCTCTCCCTGCACCTGCCCAACATCCTCTGCAACAAAGGGCCAATCATGTTTCTCGAAAAGAAGTCAAAAAATCTGTGCTAAAGGTAGATACAAAAGAAATACTTTTTTTTTCCTTAGTCAACCGCCTATAAAATAATTTGAAAATATCCCAGTTAAGTTGAAGGACAATACTCCATGGTCTAATTTTGCTGGCATACTAACCAGAGAAGAAGGGCAGCCACACAGGCAAGCACGCTGCTTCTCATGGCACGAACACTGTTGAGAACAGCAGTCAGCTCACTACCCTTTTGATATATTTCATGCACACTTTCAGCAGTCTCTTTAGAAGACCTTTAGGTGTTAGGAGATGTTACGATAATTCTGCTTTTATACATAATTAGTAACACAGTTTGCTTCTTCTTCATGATGAAGTCCCTTCCCTGCTGTCTCTCTGGAAGGTTCCTGCTCCAGGTTCAGCAGAACCAGCAGGTCACTTTCTGACTGCCCTTTTAACATAGAATTATCTTGAAGAAATGCTCAGTAAATTAATAAATCATTCTGGCAAACTGTAAAGAATATTTAGAGTATGCTAACAAAATCCTTTTTGGGAAGCTCTGAATGGCAAATACAGTATTGCATGTAGGGTATGCACTAGAGAGGAAGAGTAGGAGATTTTTCATCCTTTTCATTGGGACTGAGTAGTAAAATGCATATAGCAAAAGTTAGGCTGTTTAAATGTATTAGAGACCCACAATACTCCCATCAGACAGTTCCATGTCTTCTAAAATCATAATTGTTTAACATACTGGTGTTCATTTTCCTATCAGAAATAGAAAAATATAGGGAAGAAGAGTAACATTCACGTCTAACTGAGCTTCCTTAGAGATAAAGCTTCCTCTGACATGTACATTAATCCACAAATTTCTCTTGAGGAAATTCTCCAGGGTCAAATGAAAAAAGAAAGTAATTTGCTAAATCTACACCTTAAGCATCCAGCTCTTGAATCTAATCATGCACCATTCAGAAAGACAGGACAACACATTCAGCATAATTTCTACATTATGGCATGCTTTTGCAAACAATATTTTGGAAAAACATTCACAGGTAAAATAGAAGACAATTAACTGTGGAAGACACAGTTGTTTAAAGCTCACTCAGGTGCATCTCTGTTTGCCTAAAAGATAAATAGTACACATGTAAAGTTGTAACACTGTCCTCTGAAAATAGATATTTATTTATAGCTTTTCAACCTCCATAGTGCAAGGCATCCTGAAATTATTAGGTTACTTACAGTAAGTATAACCTCATATTTTTAAAATCAAAATATTCCTATTTATTTTGCCCCATTTTTCCTATTTTTCCTTTTTAGACAGTACTTATTTCTTGATAACCAGCTCAGGCTTTCAAATAAAAATCCTATTAAACCAGGTGTGAGACACTTAAGTTGGATTGGTCTTCTTAGGATTTATCTCAGGCTTTTATCCCAACTTTTCCTTGCAAAACGCAACTGAGATACCAGGAACAAAACCCACAAAACTGCTACACAAATGAGAGAAGGTCATTTTTCAGAAACTGGTAGCAGAAACAGGAGAATAGCTTAAGAAATTAACTGAGAACCTTGATTAGCCTCCTTCCAAATATATGAACTATTACACATAAAAATGACACATAAAAATGTCCTTAGTTTTCTGCTCTTATACAAATGACACTCAGCATAGCACTGGCAACTGGTCCTCTTTTTTAGGATGTTTGGTCTAAAACATTACAGCTGCCAGAGAGGGGAAGAAAACATGACTTCACAACCTGTTGCATCTTCCTTGAGCATGGGATTGATGAAGAGCAGCTTTGGTTGTCCATGATACAGCCACTAGATTGCTTTATACCATACCTAATATACATTACAGGGGCACTTTAATTAACTGAATATCTGGACATATGTCATTATAATTTTTCCTCTACGGTTATCCACCACATGGGTGGCAGAAGAGGAACAGGACAGGAGGTTGGAAAGCAGAAGACACCATTCAAAGATAACTTTATAAGGAGTATTTATTTTCTAGAAGAATCATCCATAAAAAATGCTGAGCTTCCTTTAGTTAGAGTATATTTATAAGAAGTTGTAGCTGGTCATCAATTCTTAATGCTACTTTGGATAAATTATCATGACAGAAATTTCTTCCAAAACCTCTGATCTACTGAGAATTAAATTATTTTTTATCTTTTTCTTTAATTTTAAAATTTGAAATGTTGATAGCTGTTTGGCATCCTCATAGTCACCCACAGCAAGGCTACAACTGTGAACCCAGAAAAGCAATGTTATCATCTTGAAAGAGAAGATCAAAAAACCTTATTACTTTAGCAATTCAGTACTTAGTGAAATGAACTCGGTATTTGGGATTCACTGCTACTTTCATGGAGAAAGAAAAACAGCTAATGTTTTCAGAGTGATGTGTGCTAAAGAAGATGCTTGCAGCTTTAAGACAGCAAATACCACATTATTCACTTCCTTGCAGCAGAGTCATGGCTGGTGAAAGGAAACGAGCTCTTGTCCAGGAAATTGTTATGGTTACTTCAATAAGCGCTAGTCAAAGCCACTACAGACTGAGGACTAAAATTACATGTGGCATTGCTGACCAGCTACCTTCAGTATTTATTGCCTTCTGCTGATTTGGACCAAATAGCTGCAGTAAGTCCAAGAATCTGACAAAACACCACCAAGGCAGCTGTCCAAAATTAATAAACGATCTATCATTAATTTTCTGTGATGTAGGTTGTTCTTACTGCCCCACTGGAAATCTGCAGAAATTGATTCAGAATCACTGGGGCTCATTTACCACTACTCAACAATTCAGTGGCTTGCTGGAATGACACACAAATACACAAGCCCGGTTGTCTTACATTTACATTTCCAACATTTCCAATCCAACAAATACATTAGAAAAAAAAAAAAAACAGCTCATAATTTTATTGAAAATAGTTCTTTAGGGAAAGCTGTTAAAAATGGATCGAATTACAGTATTAAGTTTCAAAATTTCTAAATTATCTCTGTCAACATATATTATTTTTATACACAGAAAATTATTTTTCCTACATGATTTTCCATTGAGTTTATCCACTTGATATTAATCCATTTCTCAAGAGTATGCCTGGTAACATTAATTTAAAAGATTAGAAAGAAAGAAAGATGTACAAAAGAGGGGATAATAGATTTGTACTGAAGAAAGTGAAAATACTTGTAAAATACAGCAAATTCAGTTATTTACTATGCATCAGAAGATTTGGGTCATTAAGTGGCACACTGCGTCAACTCTTTTCATGAAGGAGAATGATTTTAACTCAAAGAGGAAAAAGAATAATTCTTCAACCTTAAAAAACCATGCTGATTTCTCTTTCAATAGCTTTGATGTACAGAGAAAGAATCCATTTTTGGAAAACCATTCTAAAAACCCTTGAAAGTAACTCCTTCCACTAAGGAACTGTTCCTGGGTGACAGGCTGTCACCTCACTGCAATGCTTTACTGGAATTTATTTTATTTAAAATTTAAAGAAAAATGCATCAACTTCCTTTTTTTTTTTTTTTAAATTCTTCGAAACGGTTATGTTTCTTCTTAATATAACCCAAAAGCTAGATGCCTAGCAATCTTCCTAGTACACAGATTGATAGTACATAGTTCCTACTTGATAGATTGAGATAAGGGCGTCCAGGTGGTGGATCATGAGTCATTAAGATTATACACCTTTGTTAATCTCTGGCTCCTCAAACAGCATTACACGTCCTCCAGTCATCCCAGATAGAGACCACTCATTGCATTTTGTCTATTCTAGTATTTGAATCTGTAAAAAAAATATCTTAGAGAAAAGATCTAGGCTTGATTTAAAAAAATTAAGTACCTTTGCTGCTTGTACCTTGTTCCTAAAATTCACAATGCTACTACAATTGTGTATACATTTCTAGTTTGAATCAAAAATATTTCAGCTTTCAGATCCTGGCTATCAGTATAATTCTGATGTACAAGAAACACAGCTAGGTGTTTCCTGACTCTAGCTTCTTTTCCAGAAACTGGTTGAAATCCTATGCATTTGAAATTCCCTAATTTCACTTTAAATCACTATACCTAGTGTCTGATCAAAAACTGTTGGGTATTTAAACATAAAAGACACTAGCTTATATCAATAAAATTTGTTTCTAGATAAAACACTTGAGGAATGACAAACACCTGTTCTAACAGTTATTCTACTTCCCAGGGCAATGCAATTATTTCCAACACTATGCATGTATTTAAACTTCAGTAATGCAATTTTTGTTTTCATGAATTTACACATAGAGCAGCTGATAGTGTTAGCAGCCATTTTACATTCCATTATGCAGTATGAAACATACTACTGCAGAATGCATTCAGAAGGAATAAATGGGAACGTTTAGCACACCAGAAATTAAAGCTAATGCACATAGGAAAGAGATTGAAAGTCTATTTATTAAGGCAAGTTTAATTAGGTAAATCTGATTTTAAAATCTCCTTCAAATAATGTATTTTAGATTATTTTAGATTATTGAGTCCCTAAGCAGGTTTGAATTATATCGTATCCTTTTGCAAAAAAACTTCTGTAGAATTCATTGAGGGTTCCACTCTAAATTTACACATCTGATCCTGCTTAAATTGTTATGACAATCTTTTGTTTACAAAGGAAATGTTTGGAGGCCTAATATTTTAACAATTAGATACAGATGAGATTAATGCTGTAACTTCAAAAGAAAACAAACTCCTAGCACATTGCTCCACCAAACATTTCCCTGCATGGAGCTGAGGTTGTCACAAGGGGCTCAGGAGGGGCAGGAAGCCTCCACAACAGTACTTGGGGAACAGATTGATGAGGGAGGCTTGTCTTTTCCTCTCTCCATCAAAAGGAGACTCAGAGGTGACATAGTTAAGATTTACAAGTAAAATGTTGATACAAGCAAATAAGAGGGATTTTTTTTTTTTCCCAAAGGAGAGGTTAACACATGTTGTGCTCCACAGCAGCCAGCCTGCAGCACAGGGTATTCTATGAACTGGCTGGCAGGCTTTCAGCCACGTGGTATTATTCCCAGCTTTCCCTTCATGCTCTCTCCCTTTGAACACAGTCTTTAGCCAGCCTACAGCGTTCAAAGTCTATTTCTTTTTCAAGGAAAATAAAAGCCTCCCATGTTTTTTAACCTGCACAGCCTTAGAGACATCCTTAATTTAATGTAATCATAGATATCCCATGACCAGTTTTCATATGGATTCCAGCTTTTTTTAAATGCTAATGATAAAGTTACCTTGCAACACAATTTCAATTCCAAAATGTATCGAGCATTGCTGCTTTCCTGGAGGCCCAGGACAGAGCAGCACCGTTTTTCTCCAAGAGCAGCACACTGCAAGGGAAAGAGTTAAAACCTTTCCATTTTCCTCTTGTGCACTGTAAGCAGCCCTACAGCCTGAGCAGCAAAGTACAGACACACTGTAGATGTTTAGCTTAAATTTATTCTTCCTTTCACTTACCGGTTTTTTCCACCTTTCAACTAGGAGAAAGAGCAGGTGTACAAAACAGCAGCAAGTAGCTGTTGAAAGAGTTCATTTAACCCCTTCCTCATAACCCCTTGGGAGTGTAAAAAGTGCATCATGATGGTTCTCTCCACTTTTTCCTATTTCTCATTATTCTAGAGGTCTTCTGAAGTTGCCAAATCCATATTTTATTTAAAGTAAACTTATAACTAATAAATCCAAGGCAAAGGATTTTTATAGTGTTACAAATTAACTGCTTTCTATGAAAAGGTTACTTGGAATGTTCTTATAATTCATATGTTTCGTTTGACAAGCATGGACCTACTTCAGTCTGGAATGTAGCTGTTATAAAAATGGTTTTAAAAAAATTACTTAACTAAGAAAGAAGTAAGCATCTCTGAGGCAATTTAGAACAAAAGACAGCTTAGCAATCATGAGCTTCTTTCTCTCCAATAACAAATCATCAAAATCAGTATTTTTATATACAGTTTTATGAAGCTTCTGTTTAAAATATCACATTCTGGTATTAATGTTAGAACTGTAATATCAATTGCACCTATTTTATTACAAGTTTCAATATGACTTTTCTATAATAGCCAGGCAGGAGAAAAAAATGACAATATTTGTTTCCTCCAGCCATCAAACGAATCAAGACATTTTAAAGAAATTAATTTGTTTCTTGACCTCAGGACTTGAAAATGTACCACATGGGAGATTCAAATTCTCTAATTTTATATTTGGGCCTGGGGTACTTTGATGATTCAAATCTTGCTACCCGTGTTTTGTTCTAACACAAAGAGGCAATACAGTAGCCTTTGCTTGTAACAATGAAGTACAGTGGTGGACCAAAATGTTGCTGCTGCTGAAACTGTAAGCTGAGTCTTGGAAAGCTTTTATTAAATACATTATTACTTTCTTCAGAAGTATATTGCAATCAAAATAAACCATCTACACTTTGCTTGAAGTGAAGTATTAGAAATCTGTTAATAAAAGATGAAGTCCTACCTCACTTCAAATAATTTAAAAGTATTAAATCAAATTTTGAAATAAGCAGAAGTAATGAATGCCAACAGACTGCATGTCATCAATACCTAGCTCCACAGCATCCACTTTGAAAAAGTACATTTATGAGAATATTATATGTGTCATCCGTAAAGAGCCAGCCTTTGCTTCAATGAACCTACAGCAAACTACATGCTCATTTAGCATTGCATGAAAATGTAATTGTATCCCTTGCAAAAATTTAAAAAAGGTATTTTTATTAATTCCTTTTTAATCTAAACTGAAACTAGTTGCCGCTCTTTCTGCCACTTAATAAGAATTTTAAAAAGAGAAAACTTAATTTTTCATTTGCAGCCTTGTCTTGTTTTAAGATAAACATCTGCCATTCACATTTGCCTTTTCTGAGTGTAATTTTCTTATGTAAGCTGGGTGCAAAAAAACATGTCTGCAGATATGATGTGGCAGGATCATGACAGTTTAACATACTAATGACAGCATGCTAACAATGCAGTTTGTTTATGTCATTGATATTAATAAAATAGCTGAACCTAAAACCACACAGCTGGTAAATGTTTCTATGTTTTGGTTTGTGGTTCAATGGGCAATTACAGTAGGTTTTTAAAGCAAGTACGGAGGAGTGAACCTCACAAAATTAGATCCAAGTCCAGTTGCTTTGCTTATTTTATGTTGTCCTAATTCGGACTTTTGAAAGCATGACCAGAAACAAATCATACTAATTCAAATAACATTCTTTCTAAATTAATAACGATGTACAAAATCATATTACTGAAAAATTTAGTCCTCATTACGCTTTTGAAAATAAGGAATTCATCCTCAAAGAATCCTGAATGCTTAACAACATAATGAGCCAAAACTCCAGGAGTGCTGCTTTCGATGCAATTATTCTGCCCTTCATGCATGGATACACACATATTTATGTTTTAGGTACTTAAATTTAGCATCCATACTTTGCAGGAACAATAAAAGCTGAGATACACATTGAAATAGATACTCCTAACTAGTAACTTTCTTGATAGCCTAGCAGATGCCAAGATGGGGAAAGATTTACACCAGAGACTATGAAAATGCAGGATCATTTGAGAATAATAAAAAAGTAAATGGTGGGAAATGCTAGCAGCAACAGCTGTGAAAAGAAATTACAGAAAATTAAAAGTATAGAAGAGAACAGTAATAGTAAAAACTCTTTAAAATTTAAATTGCTTCATGAGAGAGATTCTATAATTATGGCTTCCTTTAGGTATTTGAATAGTAACTGCAAAAACAGTGAGGTGTATATCTATTTAAAATTATTTCAACATCCTAAGAACTTATTAGTACTCTAAAATCACAACCAAGAAAATGATAGCAGATCACACAACTATATGAACCAAGCTGACTTTAAGGCCTATAATGACTTTTTTGGCTTGTGAACACAACAGCAGCCAAAGGCATACTGAATGGTGAAAGCAGATGCAAAGATATCAGAAGCCTCCCTACACAATGCAGTTTTACAGCAAAACTCAGTTTTGCCCAAGAAAGTTTTAGACAGCGAGAATGTGGTATATGTATTTTTTTTTGTTTTATTATTAATTATTGCGTATCTATGGGATGGATATTTGTATTTATTGTCATAGACACAGGTACCCAGTATTGGAGAGACCTGAAATGCTGGCAGACAAAGGAAAGGGGAGAGGCCTGAGTGTGTATGTCCACTCAGTGAATAGTTCAATACTGTGGCACATATATTTCCTTTACCCATAGTAAATCCTGCTCTGCAACCAGAAGCAGCTAACTGAACAGGTAATAATTGCATCTCGGCAGAACAATGGTCACATCAATACCAAACTGAAGAGACACATAGAAGAAAGCACAATATTAGTACAGTGATGAAACACACATTACACAGAATCATCTGGATAGAAAGGCAAAACATAAAGTATGCCACACCATCTAGCAACATCCAATGGGTTAAATTGCAAATGGCACCAGAAATTACAATGTGCTTCTAATACAGTACAGTAGGAGAACAGGCATTATATTCTATTTGGATTTTAAGTTACTGTTCATTATGTCTCAGCCTTTTCTGATACGACCAACCCTATGAAACAGAGCTCCCAGTTAAATGCCTATGTGAACTCTGGAAAAGCTCCTTTTTCATAAGCACAGTATTCCAACTCAAGGCTCATCTACTCAGATAAACACCAGAAGAAGAATTACAGTCATTCATGCAGGAAGTTAGTTAATAAACTACAGGCAAAATCTGGAATTATTTTATTGTAATTAATAATGTATTATGATGATTATGGTTTGGCTGAGAACAAACAGGCCAGCCGCTAGTCTGAGATAACTGCCAAATCTTCTGCACATGTGACAGATGGTGGAAGCATTTGAGAGACTCCTTATGCATAAGAACTCTGTATTAGAGGAGCTCAGATCCAATGCAACAGCAAACGGGTCATGATAGAAGCATACTAAGAAGCATAAACTTTAAAGCTTTGGGTTTCATCCAGAAAAAGGTGAAAAAGAAAGAATAATGCTTTCAAGGGATGTGAGGGGAAAGTGGTTGTACAACCTATGTTGACTGATAAAAGTGAAGAAAACTGTGGCTCATGACACATGCACTATATTTTGCAGGTACAGGGAATGGAACGACAATGTTTGAACTCAGTGGAGCTATATTGCCTTCTAATAGGGCTTATTTTAAACTTCCCTAACAGCTTACATGAACATCACAGGGTGGTTTGGAAACATTACAACTTACTTTGCAATAAAACTTATTCTTCCAAAGAACGTAATTCATTTTGTGTGCTTACATCTAATCTCTTTTGGCTCATCTTACTTTAAAAAAAGGTTTTGAACTCTGAGAATGTTCCTCAAATACTCCCACTAAAAGTCCCAGGGGGCAAATGCTAGAGCGTAGAGGAAGAAGACAAGACAAGAGATGAAATGTAATCTCATACCACTGAGAACTCTCTTAGCCATATCGCATGTTCAACCCAATGCAGAAAATCCATCTTCCTCTCTAATTAATTTCTTATGGTAACTGAAGCAAGGTAAATTGGAAGGAATAGGCATTTATAAACTAAAATAAGGAGTCCAACTTAAAAAAAATAAAAAGGAATGAAACAACTGTTGACATCTGATGCTGCCAGTGTCCTTCAGCCTTTACAATCCCTTCCCCAAAATAAGCAAGTTTGCTGTACTACTTTCTGCACCAATGTGCTTTACAGAGCAGTATGTAAGCAACACTTAAGCCCTGGCTTGTGTTGACTTCATGAAGAGAGCTAGATGAGCTCTCTCAGACTAGGCTTCCACATGGAGATCCTTCAATCCTTTGCTTTTTGGCAAGATTTGGAGATGCAGGTGCTATCTGAACCAATTCAGTGTCATCAAACTGGGGACCTGCTTGTCTTTTTGCATTATCCATGATATGAGAATCAGTCTGAAAGTATAAATTTACCAGAAACGGCATTACCCTTAGAGATATCAGCCCACATCTCTATAGAATATTGCACTGCCAGCTCACAAAGAGAAAAAGTTTTAAAATGCAAGCAGAAGCTACAATTTAAGTTGTCAGAGAAAACCCAAGTTGAGTTTTTATGAAGAACATGGGATTTCTATCAGCAAACAAACATTGCTGCCTCTAGTAATGGACAAAAGACCAAAATTTCTCTCCCGCTTGCTAATGGAAATCAGATGTTTGTAGCATATGATTTATTTTCTGCCTGAAAAGAGATGCCAGCAGAGTCCTTTACAACAGAAAGGCAAGAGCAGATCATGCCAATTATGAAAAAGGTTTATACTAATGATACCACAGAGAAAATGTGTATGCCTTCACATATCTACAGGGATGACAGTCAGGAGAATAATCATCTTTCACAGAAGTTCATAATATCAGTGGCAAGGCATACCCTGAAGCTGTGACAAAAATCCTATTATTTTTTTTATTCAGAGTAGAAAAAAACAGTTGTAAAAGGCTATGTGAGATTGGATGAAACCTTAGGTACCCACACTGCTGTGAAGGACCAAAACTTACTGTGGCAGGACCCCCCTCCCCCCCNGCATCCCCAGCTCCAAAAAAATTGGATTTGGTAAGAGCATTGGTTTCCTAAATTGTATTCTTCTTTGCTAGCTATAATAATTTTAATAGGTACCTTTTATTTTTAGCGCTATATTGTTTTAATCTCCCTATGTTGGGCAACATATATATATGTTTGTTTTAGCTATAAATAGCTTTTCATGTATTGTGTAGTAAAAAATTGTCTAGTTCTTTGTTCCGTTCTCACCTGTGTCTAATAAACCATAATCTATTTTACATTAGACATAAATCGGCTGTCTTTATAAGGACTTGTGAGTGAGACTGGGTTTTGGGGTGCTGGTCACTCTGAACAGGTTTGGTCACTAGTTGTCACAGGCAACTGGTAAAAAATCTATACACCCTCTGTTCCCACTCGTGACACTTACCCTGCCAAACAAAGCCAAAGTCTTGCAATCTCTATTGCTTTTTATACCTGCTTTCACATGATGTGGCACACATTGTTGAAGATCATCATAAACAATTTTTTCTACCTACAATATGTTTTTTTTGCAACCAGGTTTGGTAAGCATGTATTTCATTATTATCAGAACTCATAAAAATATTTACATTTTACACTTCCTAAACAACTTTTGCTTTTTCAAGGAAAAACATACACTTAATACATAAAATACCCCCCACCCCCTCCATGTACATGAAGAATGATTAATTTTGTAAAAATAAAGTATTAAAAGTTCAGGGAATGCCAGAATATGTCTGAATAGCCGTAATTTAAACACCTCACGCCTGTGCATTATGACAAACCTTTTAATTAAATATTGACATAGTATATTTCATGAAACCTCATTTAGAGGGTCTAGAAGAACACAGGAATCCAGCTTTCCTTCTTCGTGTAACAGAAAGCAGTCATTACCTGAAGGAAGTTCTACTTCACATTTGTAGATGATAGACTCTCTGCAAAATATATATGTACCTGCACACTGTACAGAATAAGCTAACATACATACACATTAACACAAATAAGCACCCAGTGTTTGAGTGGCACCTAGAACTTGAGGAATACTAACAAAAAGTAAAAAATCCCTTATTTTGGACCTCTTTTTCTTTTTTCCCCCTCCCCAGGGAAAATCTGTGCGGTTTGAAACCTGTGTGTGAATATTGCATGGTGGGAAGAGCTCTAATAACTTCACTCCCAGTGGAAAAAAAAGAGAGAGACATACAAAAACGTGGGCACTAGCGACATTCTCTGACTACATGACTGCCAGCCTCTAAATTTTCCACCCTCTCTTCCACTATGAGCATAAGGTTCCTGTTCTCACACAGAGAGCTCCACAAAAGTCTCTCCTGCCCACATCTCATTTCTCCTTTTCTCCTTCTGTTACTGCCTGAGTTCTATCAAAATTATTTTCTTAAACGCCTACTGTAAACTTTCTCTGGTCTTTGCATGACGTCAATACTTGCATTCCAAAGAACCTAGCCATGTCCATTTGAATTTCTATCTAAAATAGGCTTTTTCTGCAAGGTTAACAAATGCTCTGATGTCAGCTAAAGCAACATTCTTTTTAAATTTTTTTAAGGTTTGCTAGATGAAAATTATGCCCTTTATCTTGATTGCGTGCCCTGTTTGACTAATACAGACTATTCCTGACTTATGTCAAAGGCGTATTTTCATCAGAAAATGTGAAAAGTAAAAATTTTATCATACCCAGGTGAATATCCTAGAACTTCTTCAACTAATTTGCTGGGTTTATAAAACCAGAACCACTCCGTGAACCTTTTCTCCTTTTGTGATTAAATACTTTTTTTCCGTAACAGAAATTTGATTTTAAAAACAGGGCACTCAAACTGACCCCATAAAAGTTTAGACTGCCAAATTTCACAGCTGTTCCTTATCTCTATGATGGTCTGACCAAAACCTCAGAGCTGACAGCTCCGAGTTCTGCAAAAGTTGGATTATGAATCTTTATTTCTCAGATGTGGATACAAGCCACCAATATGAATCTACTTTAAGCTTAAGTAAAAGAAACAGGCATACTAGTGGGAGCATGTTTTTATGCTCATACCCATGTATAAGGGTAGGATGGAGTTGTTTCTTTTTTCATACTGCACAGACAGTGGGGTAGAACCCCAATTCTCACTTCTCACTACTTGCAGGTATTGCTGCCTTCTTATACTTGTGAAGAGCAAAACAGGTGGACGAGACTATAGTTCTAGTTCCAGCCAACTCCAAATGCATGTTTTGAACCATGTCACCAGGCACATACAAGCTGTCTGCTGCCTAGAGACTATGGGAAGTCTCCCTTTGCTCAAAAACTGATGAGGCAGCCTGTAAAAATCATGTCCTATTTCAGAAGTTTAAGACTGCAAATAAGGTCTGGGCTTCCTAATATTTTCTCTTGTATCTTCACCAAAAAGTTCTTCCTAAGTCTCCTACCCACGTGAGAAATTTGCTTTTTTTCCCCACTCATTGTGGTATTTGCTATTTTGGTTGCTCAGAAACCTCGCAGCTTTAGAAGTTTGCTTTCTCTTCCTATTCCTGTTCCGTATGTGCTATTTTAGCAGCTATTCAGAATGCAAAGTATTTATAAAGCTTAGATAGGTTTTCACTTAGCAAAGCATTGTTACCTGTCAGCATCCACAGTCACATCATGAACCCCTCTCTGGATGACATCTCGAGAGGCAGCAAGGTCTGGTATTCGGTTCAGACTTCTTGTATATAGGTTGAGCCCTCCATCTGTCATGTACCTGAAAATAAATTTGTGGTCAATTGGTGAGACATGCAGCCATCTGGCAACCATGTTTCACTCTAAAGTTAATGGTCTGTGAAATTCAAATGTTTAAAGTACAGGTTGTCCTATTAGGTGGCAGACTTTTACTAAATATTGCATTTTATGTGCCCAGCACAGGGAGACTGGGTATCAGCCAGTTTTCTGGGATCATTGTGCTGTGATGGCTTACAGGCCAACCTCTTTTACTAAAATATTTTTAGACTGAAACCCTCAAGTATCTTCAAAAACACATTTTAAATACTGTGGGTTTGCCAAAAAATAGCACTAGGTTCAAGAAACATCACTCCAGCTTAAAAAAAAAAAAAAAAGGTAAAAGAAGGAAAAACAAATTAGTAGAACCCAAACTCATAGTCCCTGCTGGGTTGCGATTATTCAGATATGAAACAGATATCCACTGAAGACCTTACAATGATATTTAAGAATATGTTTCTATGTGTGTTCCTTTTTCTTGATTCCCACCATTTCATATTATAATGAATGTCTAATGAACGAAACAGTGAGTACAGTGCTGTTTACTCACAAGAGAACCATTAAATGTTTGTGAATTAAAAGCACCAGCAACAATTTCTAGAACATCTACCTAGAGTTTAGTTGTCTCTATGAGCAAGTTGTCCCTTGAGAGCAGAGCTGCAGCAGTGGAGCCCTGTGTGGTAGCTCAGTTTGAGGAGGCATGATGTCCTGGGTTGCAGTATGGATGAAGGCAACCTCAAGTGCATTAAAACACAAAGGGTTCTTTTGATTATTTTTAACAAAACTCTGAAGCATTTAATGCATAGCTAAGACCTGGCCTGCAGTTCAGCAAAGGATTTCTGAAACCCTGGTGTCTGGAGTTTAGAGAAGGTAACTTCACATTTGTTTTCAAGAGTAAATTAACAGTCACACTTACATACTATATTTATCTTTTTATTAAAGACACAATTCTGACTTTTTTGGACAGATTATTTAGCTAGGCTTGAATTATCCAAGAGATTCCACAGCTCTAGAATTGTGTATTAAATTTTGCTGTGTCTTGAATGCAATCCAAACTATGGGTTTTTTTTCCTCTATAAGTAAGGGCTGAATGGAGAGACTTAACAAGTGCAACAGGCCTTCCTCACACTAATTTCTAATTACTGCTGCATTCTTGTCCCCAAGTGTTTAAAGTAATTAAACTGATAATGGAAGAGGCATAAAGGAGATAAGACTTTACATGCCTCAGTGAATCCTGAAATTTCAGAGCTTATCAACTTGTTTTTAACATTTACTGCACTTAAAAATGTTAACTGAGCACAGTGCAACTTACTATCTATCTCGTTATCCTTATTACAGGTGCAAAGAAAAGTCACATAAGATGACTATATTCATCCTTTAATGTGATAAGCTAATTAATGCAACTCATCAGGCACTGCAAAGGGTTCCCTTTTTTATTATTTAAAATAAAATCATGCATCTGTCAAAGTCAGCATTAGTATTTTCTTTATGATAAGAGGTCCTTAAACATTAAAGTATCATATTTTCCACATGCATTTTCTCTTTTCTAGCACAGAAAAAGATGGCATCCTACTTGACTGTCATTACTGCTGTGTTGTGGACAATGTTATCAGCAGTGCTCCATACACAGATCACTGAGACAGTAGACCAGGCAGGTATAGGAATATGCTTTCTTTATAGTTATGCTTTTTCTAGAGATCTATCTTTGTATGGTGCTTGAGATGAGACACTACTCTAGAGAGAGCTTTGATCACAGACTTAGATTTGCCTTTAGGAATGTCTCATACTCAATCACCCACTATTCTCTAATCATAGCTATACTTCAAACTAAGAGATTAGATTGACAGCAAGAGTTCTAAAATTATAGAGAGTGAAGCAGTGTGGTGTGACATGACCATGTACTCTATGGAACTTCTATTCAACATAAAGTCACATCAGTCAGCAAGCAGCCTTGAGATGCCAACAGCAGCACTGAACAACAATTTAAGTATTGAGTAAAACTGTAACACGGCTTTTGTTTTTTAATGATGTTCTAGGAGTTCTAACGTGCATAGGACTGAAGTGACTTGTGTTCCTAGACTGATATAAGAATTGTTAAACAGTAATTTGAAACAAAGGGAATGCAGTACCCGAAAGTCAATCAATTAATTAAGCAAACAAAAACAAAAATTGTCAATCTTCCTCCTGGATATACTGAGAGTAACTAGTCTAGTCTTTTATGAAGAGATATTGCTACTGCTCAAATGATATGCAAAGTTGAAAAACTGCAATAAAGGCCTATTACACAGACTAGACAATACCTGAAGTGGAAACAGAGAAAAGTCTGTGCTGTCAACAACTGCTTTTCATTAGCTGCATCCAATGCCATACCTACCAGCTCAACCAAAACACAAAAATACCAAAAGAAGGCCAATCCCAGGGAAAGCAATGCAAAATGATGGTTCACCATGCAACCAAGAAATTGCAGTAAGTAATATTGGAACTCAAAATTCACAGCAAAGTCATCTTGATGTTAAAGAACAGAATTTGAAGACAACTGAGAGTATCTGGCAGATTAGAGGTTTGGTTTTTTATACGTATATTTGAATACCGCAACTATAATGCAACTTCTACTTGTGTGCAAAATTTTTTAGAAAAATCCTTCTAAACCTACCAATCATGCATTAGTTCAAATGGGGAAAAATTGATGCTTACCCACTATTGATGTCATCAGTTCTCAGGCTCTTCCCAAGAATGTCCCCATCACTCATGTAGCCACCAACGTCAGCTTCAGAGGATATGTGCAAATCACCACTTCCCTTCTCACTCATGTCGATCTGTGAGATATTGCCAAGGCGAGAAACAGCGGCTCGGCGAAGTGGGGTGGTGTACATGAACCGAGAAGGGTCTGTGTGTATGAAGCGACTCGCACTGTTGCGAGGATAACCAGCACCCAAGGATGGAGCATCTCCTGCCTGCAGCCGAGGACTGGCCTGCCCCAGCCTCCAAGTCATAGGGGTCGATCGGCTGGATAAGCTTGGGATGCTTCTCCCGTTCACTTCAGTTGTCACAGTGCTGTCAAAAGTTGTCTCCAATGTGCTGCCAAACAGAATGGAGAAGTCAGTGAACTGTGCTTGCACTGTTCCCGAGAAATCAGGAAAAATGACGGTTGGAAGAAAGTGTATTTTTTTTAAAAAATTCTCTGTGTGTGTATGTGCTTTCACCATGTGGACATATGTGCTTGTATATGCCCCCAGTACTGAGGCCAGTCTTGTTTAATACCTTTATCAATTACCTGGATGAGGTGATTGAGTGCCCCCTCAGTCACTTTGCAGATGACAGAAAGCTGGGCAGGAGTGTTGATCTGCTGCAGGGTGGGAAGGCTCTGAAGAGCCATCTGGATAGATATGCTGAGGCCAATTTCATGAGGTGCAACAAGGCCAAGTGCTAGGTCCTGCACCTGGGTCACAACAACCCTGTGCAGTGCAACAGACTGGGGGCAGAATGGCTGGAAAGCGGCCTGGTGGAAAAGTACCTGGGGGTGCTGGTGACAGCGGCTGAACATGAGCCAGCTGTTCCCAGGTGGCCAAGAAGTCCAATGGCATCCTGGCCTGGATCAGCAATAGTGTGGCCAGCAGGGCCAGGGCAGGGATCATTGCCCTGTATTCAGCACTGGGGAGGCCACACCTCAAATCCTGTGTCCAGTTCTGGGCCTCTCACTACAAGAACGGCATTGAGGTGCTGAACATCGTCCAGAGAAAGGCAACAAACCTGGTGAAGAGTCTGGAGCACAAGTCCTGTGAGGAGTGGCTGAGGGAGCTGGGAGTGTTTAGCCTGGAGAAAAGAAGACTCAGGGGAGACCTTCCCACTCTTTACAACTCCCTAAAGGAGGCTGTAGTCAGATGGGGCTTGGCCTCTTCCTCTAGCTCAGAAGTGACAGGACAAGAGGAAATGGCCTCTAGTTGAGACAGGAGATTTAGATTAGATGTGGGGGAAAATTTCTTAATGGATAGGGTTGTCAAGAACTGGAACAGGCTGTCCGGGGAAGTGGTGGAATCACCATTACTAGAATTATCTAAAAGACTTGTAGGCATGGCACTTCAGGACAGGGTTCATTGGTGGACTTGGCAGTGCTGGGCTAATGGTTGGACTTGAAGATCTTATATCTTTTTCCAACCTGAACAATTCTATGACTCTATGATTCTATAGCCTCTACTTGTGGGAATGGTGCAAAACATCTGGCATCTTAACCAAGACTGGAACAAGAAAATATTGACTCTAGAGGCTCTGCTAATCTGTGTGTGTGATTGAAGGTGCTATGGGAAAACTATTTTTGTGGAAAATCCACTGCATGGGTGTGTGACTTAGTGTGATTGAAAACAAATACATGCATGGAATGCTTGAGAAATGTTTTGTGTGTTACAAAATTGGCAGAGACCCTAAGGACCAATCAGGCGGTGGTGGTTTATCTGTAACAAAATTAAAATAAAAGGGAGCTCTCATAGGCAGAAAAGGGAAGGAGAGGAAAAAAAACACCTGGAGAGCTCAAAACTGTAACACTACATCAGTGTATCTTTTTCCCATTGCTGACATATTGATTTCTTACATTTAGGTATTTCCTTGCATTTGATCTTATCCCCAGCATCTACTTACAAAATTACCAAATTTAAATTTATAGACTTCTAAGCAAATGTGTATGAAACAATAACTATCTTTGTGAATGAATGTATAAGATACTTTGACAGTATAGTATATTAAAGTCACATGCAATTTGCTAAGGCAGTTTAGTGTCATAGCTGATTTTCCCTTGCAAGTCTTTCATTCATTCAGCAACTAGTAATACTGCCCCATGGTTGATATTTTTAGCAGTCTACACAAAAACAGTATACCTGTGGCTTATCTGGGTCCCTCTAAGGCTGGACATGGTTTCTTCCAAATTCTGTCTTAGGTCTGCTATATTCTTGACAGTTCTCATTCTTCTTGTTTCAGGGTCTTCCCCTGGAAGAAAACAGTAAAACTATCATGCACTTTAGCACACGAGTTAATAAGCTCCACAGCTGAGAATGCACACGTATTATTGTAAATAGGGCTATCCCTTTAATATTTTAAAAAATAAAACTTCATCCTTTCATTAATAAAACACAAATACGCTTATAAATAACATGTGGTATGTAAAAAAAACCCCACCAAAGTATCCCTGTTAAGGCCCAAATCTATTTATGAAACTAATTTACAGTGTTGGGATTTTTATCCTCTGTAATCAAGGCATGATGCAGCCCCAGACCACTTGACACATTACAAAGTCCCTTTTTAGTCCTTGACATTTTACATAACTCAGTAGGAAGAAAAGCCACAGTAAATCTGTGTCTGGAAAGAACTGGGATGATGCTTAAAACAACTCTTCAGTATTCACTTTACATCCAGGCTATTTCAAAGTACTCCTTAAGTAAGGCACTTAATAAAGCATTTTTGCTGGACTGTAACGCTTTCCTGAAGAGCAAAATTTTTCTTCATATGGGATAAAATAAAATATGCTTCTTGGGATACAAATCTGAACACTCTAAGCACATGCAGCATTTATACAATTATGGCTTTCAACAGCCTTCAGGATTCATTGTGAAAAGCTAGTCTCATATCTCAGATAATAAAGCTTTCAGAACTTCACCTAAAACATCCTGAACAATGTATGACACAATTAAAAATAAATTTAAAAAAGGAAAAAAATTAAAAATTATAGGTTACAAAAGAGAAACTAAGTCTCAAAGAAGCCTCCAGTAGTCATACACAAATAAACAGAAATTAAGGTTTTCTAGCAAATTCATAGATCAAGAAAGATTATTTAATTTTACTTTTGAACAATAGAATTTCAAAAGAAATTCTGTTGCAAAAATTACTGTTCAAGGCTGATGTTCTTCTTCTGATCATGTCCTGTATCTGTTGCTTGTAAGAAGGTTGGCAAAAAGCTTCAGTTTTAGAGTTACATGTAAAATGCTGAACTTGAAGTGCAAATCATTTCTTTTTCACCCTTATCAATTACAAATTTCACATCATACCCCACAGACCTTCTGCAGTCAGAAGGTCTATTGCCCAAACATTCTGCAGGCTGTTAAGAAAAATCTCAACTCTTCACATTATACGGAAATAAATGTTTCATATATATTCCATATAAGCTTTAATTCTTCCTCAATAGGCAAATGATGCATTGTACTAGCCAACATACCCTGCAGTGGTGGCTTAATGTCAAGCTAGCTTTCACAGCAATGCCAGTTTGAGGCTTTCCCATCTACTCTGCCCTCGTTGTGTCTTCTGTCCTCTTTGCTGCAGCCAAACAGTCCTTTGGGCCATTACTTTTGTTTATAAAGTTTGCCTATTTTATCACTCAAAAAAATATATTCAGTACTTTAATGATGCTAATGTCTATAAACATCTGTGTTGGCACCAGGGAACTGACAGTGGGATCAACACCTGAGTAGGACAGAAACAATGGGGATACAGGCCCTGCACTGCTGCCAAACTCTCTTCTCAAGCCACACCCCAAGGCCATGACTGTTCATGATATTTAGCTGCATAAAATAAACTATCTGTGTACATTTTTACATGTAGTACCTAGCAGGAGGCAAACTTTCACAGTCATTGCAATTACAACTGCTCCTGTGTTTCAAGCTGGATGAGTTGGATAAAGCACTATCAGTGCACCCATGAGTCCCACGTGCTGTTTGCTGAACTTTCTGCACCACCCTGGCGATTCCTGCAAGGCAAAATAGCTCGTTTGCAGGCAAAGCTGAAGACAATTATGTCCTGTTAGACTGAGACTGCTCTTAAAAGCCCAGACAATTTCCAGGGACACTGTACACGCCTGCCTCCAGGCAGTTGTCTGTGGTGCACTCAGTTCCTCCCTGTCACTGCCCTTTGCCTTCCCTGCTCTGCCAAATGCACTCAAATTGACTTCCAGGAGCACATTATATTCCTGCCATAATACCTATATAGGCAAGGCCCAGGAACTGTTACCTGCCCTGCCTTGAATCAGAGGTGAAAGAGTAGCTGTTGATATAAAAAAAATTTCTATTTACACAGAAAGATGAATTTCAGAGTCTGTGCAGGCAGAATTAAAGGCAAAGCAATACATTACCTTTATATTTATTTGAGGAACTGAATACAATTCCTATTTTACAGTGACCTTGCCCTTTCCCTTCCTTGTTTATCTTTGTCAGTTGTCCTTTGCTGTATGTTAACACTGGAAATTCTTGCAGCAAAAATGACAGCAACTGTCTTTTTTAATATGCATTGCAGAGTAAATGGCATAACAAAGCCTTGAGGTATAATTGTAATACATTAAATAAAAAGGTACATATATGGCAAGCTGTCAAAATATGTTTTCACAGTGAAGAATATTTCACTTTCAGACAAATTATACCATAAAATTGGTGTCATTCTATCCTGTAGAGGTGAAAAGTTTGAGATCTAATCTCTTTTGATCTCAGTGACACAGAGGGTAATTTCAAAATGTTTCCACCAGTTTTTACTAAAAAAATGCTAAACCTGAAGTTTTATTATATTAAAATACTACGTAGTACCATGTAAAAATTCTCCCAACTAACTGTTAGAGTGGTTTAAAAGGAATTGTTCTTTCTTCTTTCCATCATTCTCCAAAGTCCATGTCTCTGGAATCCTGCTGTACCGTGGATAAACAAGTCAGAAAGTATAAACAGTTGAACATGACAGTGAAGGAATTTTCTGCACTGAGTACAAGATCCTACATTCTCATGACAGCACTAACTCCCCATCCACATGAAGCCTCCTTCTGTACAGAGGACCACAGGGATTATGAATATGTTTAGTTTTCTGAAAACTAGCTACACCGTGCCTACTTGGTGAGATACTGTGGTGCTTATTGCATCAGGATTGGGTTCAAAAGGATCCCAGACTCCTCTGGGATCCATGCTTCTTATGGCCCACTGCCATCATGAAGTCTAGCCATATCTGCACGACCTAGCATATGAGAAGTGCTCCCTGCTTATCTCAAGTGATTCTGGTTTGTACAGTAAAAAAAAGCCATTCTGTTTCATACTTAGGGAGACTGAGAAAAGACTAAAACCAGGGTACGCTGAAACTATCAAAATTCTATTCCTCTTAGAAGAAAGGCCATTTGCTTGAATCATTTGTAGATTCATTATTTATGTTAAACATGAATATTCCAAAAGATTGTCCCCAAATTTTTGCTTATAAACAGTGAACCATTATTTCCTCAGTAAATTTCTGAAACCTACATAGATTTCTTCCACTGTGTGAGAGACAGTCACAGGAAATCAAAATAGACATTTTACAGAAATCACTACATACCTAAGTTAGACTTTTACATTCACATTTCTAAAGCTCACCCATATCTTCACATTCAATAATACTGTTCATAGTAATTTCTGTTCTTCTGCACATGTAATCACAGCCCAAAGCAAATGGAAGAGTAAAAATTCCATCAATTGTCTGATTTGCATAAAAGGATTTACAAATAATAAATATCTCCCCAGAGAATTGTCCACTATTAGATATCTACTCAATTCAGAAAGGAAGGAGTTTTACTTTGTGACTGGGGAAACTGAGGCTTACAAGAGAAGAGGGATTTGTCAGTGACACACAGCTGAAGAGGAGCAGAGGCAGGTTAGAGCTCAGTCTCCTGTGCTTGCAAGCCTCTGATCTCTAGCAGAAGCCCTTTTAAGCTACTGGTACAGTCTGATAATAAAAGATATGCATACAAGGAAAATTCATGTTTCTATCTTATTTTGAGATAACAGCCTTTTACACTACACACAGCCAAAGTTTTGTCCTTAATGTTTAAACACAATCAGGGCTAACATATCTACCAGCAAGAAGCTCCAGGCTGGACACATGCTATATAACTTGGGAAAGCAAGCAGCTACTTCAACCATTTGACTGGCTGAAGAACAAAGCTTTGGAAATGAACACTTTGAGCACTTTTATAAAGGGCTGGGAGATGAAAAGTAAAGCCAGTAACACAGAAGCCTTTGAAGCACCTATGGCTGTGGACTTCAAATACACACTGGCATGCACAGATATAACAGAGCTGGCTATTTAAGCTAAACCAAAACCCTGGCACTCACAATTACACATGTAGGGGTGAAATTATCTGTAGGGGACCTAGGGAAGGAGGAAGAAATACTGGAGGGACAATTTATAGGAAGGCCAGGACATTTTTTGTCTCACCCAAACCCTGGATTCAAGATACTAATTTCAAATTAATGAGAAAAAATGTCATTAAAATTAAATGATTTAACAATAAACTAACAGCACTTAAATATTTCACTTTATTTTTCAAAAAGCTGAGAAAACTATGCTCAGTTATTCACAGGCTGTTGCTGCCCCTGTACCCATCAAAAGCAATTTAGACATTTGTCTTCATTTCATACAGTCGTAAGAGGTCATAGTGAGCAAACAAAGAAGAAATGGCTAGACCCTATTTTTGCATACTACTGCAAATAAACCCAGTTCTGTCTCAGGAAATCACTGTCAATATCAAAAATCTGCTCTCTGCAGATATGTGCTAACACTTGGGTCTCCTCCTGCCCTTCCTGATGTCAAGCCAAAGTTAACTTACCCAAAATATCAGTATAGAGGACCTGTTCCAGGTCACCCAGCATTGTTATTATGACATCTTCATCCAGATGTGCAGTCCCTTCACGCAAGCACCCCTCCTCCTCCTCATCTGCCCAAGTCCTGCTGGGGAAATGGGATGTGCAGGATGCGTTTTCATCATCTGATTTTTTGCTCTCCTCATTGTCAGTCTGAAAGCCTTCACCTGTACGCCGGTCTCCTGACCTCCTGGATGTCCCACTTCCAGCAGGCGCTATCCCCTGAAATGCTTGGGGTGTGGTGAGGCTGGAGTGGCAGAGAGAGTGCACTGACTGTGAGAATGCCTTGGAAAGGGAGCCTCTGCACCCAGCTTCTGCCTCCCGCCGTTGGTAACTCTGGTTGGACTTGGAGGCGTTTCCAAACCAGTTCTCCCTGTATGAGTATCGCCTCTTCTCCCCTTCACTGATGAGCGTGAGATTGGTTAGAGATTTCTGCTTCTGAAGACGAACGCACCCTCTTCTAACCTCTGTGCCTTTAAACACTGACAATTCAGCAGATCGCTGCATCTTTCCGGCTGGGGCTTCCCTCTGTTAGATTTGGTATTTCTGAGATGGACAGCAGCTCAATTCCCCTGAAAGGTCCGGGCGGTGATCCCTGCATCGCCGCATGCTGCGCTCCCCAGGTAGCACAGACTTGCACTCACAGTGAAAGCACAGCTCAAGCATGCACTCTACGTACTGCAAGGGACTAGACAGCCACAGTCATTTTCTTTAAAATTACGCTGCTGTCTCTGCTAAGCCACTTCTCGTCCGTCACATTAATCTGCAGTACTTACAGTCGTTTTCACTTAGATTTCTCTCAAGCAGAAGAGAGTTGATCAAACACTCTGCTCCAGCACAGAAGTAATCCCAAAAGCCAACTGTGTTTTCCCCTCTTCATCCAATCACCAGTCTCATCGGAGTGGTGGGCCTGCATCTCTTTCTACAGCTGCTGCCTTCTGAAATCCAAAGTAGGCACAAGTACTGTCTCGGGCTTTTCCCTCCCTCTCACCAGCTCATGACTGATCCTAGTGCACAGTTCTTCACTTTAGATGGGCTGACACAGAGCTGCAAGTACAGCCTCCACGTCAGAGCTCAATAAAGAGCCAAAATTAACCACTGAAGCACAAGCCTCCTTACATTTTAGTATTCAACCTGCATTCCCAGATATATGACTCTTCTCTGCTACTGCAGTGAAGGCTGCTGGCTGCCATGGCAGCAAACATCCTGGTGAATTAAACCGGAGACACAGAAGCCTCTGCCTAGTTTACTGTGCCACAGGTTTCAAGACACAGCTTCACCTGAATGGGATGCTACAGTAGCAGATCTAGCTCATGGTCAAATCCTATTTTTCTCCCTGAAAGGTAAGGATGAAAAACTATTTCTTCCATATCACTGTTACTCCCTATGCAGAAAGCTAAAAGCAGACCTGCAAAAAGACCTTCAGTCTTGCAATTTCTGCTCTAATTAAAATAAAATATAATTTAAGATCATAAGATAGAACATGGAACAAAACAGTACTCGTCTGGTAAGATGACTTGTAAAAGGAAATATTTAATTTCTTTCTCCTTAGAAAGCTACACTTTTTACACCTCTGTGAGATTCAGAGGCTACTATAGAATTAAAAAGCTGTAAAAAAATATTTGTTTCACAATATTCTGAGAAAACCTATTAATGGAATAGTATTTTTTATAAAGCAATTTGAATTGTGTCTGAACTAACTTCAGCAATTTTGAATGCTATTTTAAAATTTATTATCCAGAGAGAAAGAATACTTGTGTTTAAATGTATGCCTTTTCTCACAAAGAAAAAATGTTAGTCCCAGAAATAATAGACAGATTGAACAAAGAAATAGCTGAATTTCATAATAATTTTTTTAGATACAAACTTTTTATCTAGGTGAAACTAATTTCACAAAATATTATGTATAAATCTATGAATCTACAAATAATAAAACTGCTGTATAAAAATAAACTGCTTTTGTCAGTGTGTAAATATGCTTGTCTCAAGTCTCTACCTAAGAAGCCCTGACAGGCAAACAACCTTTAAAAATGCCACCCTAAGAATTACAAGCCGTTTGCAGATTTCCTGTATGAATAAAGAGATGTTAACAGAAGCCTCAGTGTATTTTTTGGTTTTCACTGGTTCAGTTTACAGCTTTTGAAAATACACAAGGGGAAATTCATGGAAATTTTAAAGGAAAGGTGCATTTCTTCCTAGGTAACTCTCAGAAGCACAGAACAACCTAGAAAAAAACTGTAGTCTGAAGTAATGGTGGTTTTCCATATTAAAGCACTGATAAATCCCTAGAAATATATGTTCGACAACAAGAGGAGGTACCACTCCCATCCCCACCTAGCCCACACAGTCAAAGAGGAGGCAAGAGGAATGGTCTGTCTGCCCAACTACAAAAGTGTCTGAAGTATTAAACACCTGTCACTTCTTCAGCATGGAAACAAAAGACAAGACTGCTATGTTTACTCCCAGGGTCTGCCAGCTGCAGTGACATATGGGCACTTCAAAGGCCTTTATGATCGTGCTGGTGCCTGCCTGCAGCAGAGCCTGGTGTGGTGTGGATGCTGATGTTATCTCAGAGCTGCTGTGTTGCTGCTGTTGTCCCAGAGCTCCAGCGATGCCTGCACATGCTGGTGTTGGTGTGCACTGCCAGTGCCATGCAGCTGTGCCAGCCTGTCCAACACCTGCTAAGCCACATCCTCTCAGGCATGTATTGAACAATAGAGAATTTGAAAAATGAAGGGCAATCTCACTTGTTTCTCATTAATTTGGTTTATATCCTAAATTTATGCTCAAATGGGTACAGTATTCTCAATTGCTATGTTTTGAATTAACAGGAAGGACAATGATTTTTAGCTCAGTTAGTCGGAGCACAGTGATAATAATGCCAGGGTCATGGATCTGATCCCCCTATGGGCCATTCACTTAAGAGTAGGACTTGATGATCCTTCTGGGTCCCCTCCAAGTCACAATATTCTGTGAGTCTGTGATTTGGCCCTGTGACACCAAAGTTCTCTTGGCGATTGTCTTGAAATTGAGACAACAGGATCTTTTCCTACCAGAAGGAGCAAGTCTGAATCTCTCCCTGACATTCCAAATCCACGAATGGTAACTTCCCCACCCGCCCTTTCACACCCCAACAGCTACAGGTATTGGCATGTCTCCATGGTAAGCTGTAGGCAGGTGTGGACCTACAGAATTCATCTGACTCATTTCTAAATACATTAAATACACAGTGAGTCAAGTGCTTTTATACAGAAGTACTGGGGCTAATCATACAAACTTTGTTCAGCCTTCATGTATACAAATGCTATACTAAATCTCTTAATTATAAAGTTATATGAATTTTTCTCCCATTAATTCCATTGCCTCAGTTGGTAGACAGGCCATTGTGATCATCCTCAGATACGGAAGATGCCTATTTATCTTAGATCAAATGCTCAGTAGAAAGAACATTGAATTTATCCTTGTACCACATCTCACTGCAGGGTGTCATTTGACAAAACACAAAATTGCTATGTGGACAATTCTCAGGTTTATCTATTGAAAAATAATTTTCTAAAGCTCAGCTCTCCATTTTAAAATGTTGAGATATCGGACCAAAAAAATACATCTTTCTAAGCTAAGAAGAAAGTATAGGAGACCAGAGGAGAGCAAATGTCACGATGGCATTATTCCCCAACTACCTTGCAGCTCAGTGTGCTCTCCACCCACCAAGCAGGAATATGTTTACACCAAGAACATCTTAGGGAACTTCCTCAAGCCATCACAGTGTAACATGCTACTTCCTTTTTACTGTCTCTTTCATGAAAGGAATTATAAAAATTATTTTAAGAACTAACACTCTTTGGGCAAATTTTGCTGTCAGATAAGACTTCCTTTGAAGTCTCAGTGGAGAGTTTAGAACCTTAGAAATGAATTATGTAATAGATCTGGAAATGCATAAGATTATGAATCTGTTCAGCTAAGCTTACTTGAAGAAAAAATGTAAACTATTCCTGCACATATTAATTAACAATTTCTTTCAGAGAGCAAAAAATTAAGCACAATAAACTTAAAATATTAAAATTTGAATGTTTTTATGCTATTCCTGCTATTGAGATAGGCTTGTAACTCTTAAAAATACTCTTTCATTTCTGCTTCATCCCTCGTATTTTTAATAATTAGTCAATATTTATAAATTCATGAATAATTACTTAATCAAACACTTTGTGTTAAGCTCTTTGAACACACCAACACTTGTTAAAGCCAAAGTCTATTACTGATTTAATAAAATACTTTGTAGTTTACCGACATGTACAGTTTACAATGGATTATTAACTAATAAACTTACTGACATCCTTCTCCATTAAACTTGCTGCAGAAGGTGATAAATGTCACAGCTTCTTTAAGAAGAAGCAGTTAGTAAGAAAGTCTGAACAGCTTGTTCTCAGCCATATCATGACTAACACCAACCAAACTTAATAATTTTATTAGCCTTTCTTTTCATTCTCATTTTATAATCCTGTTTTTAAAGGTATATTCCAGTTTTGCAGAAACTGAGTAGATAGATACTGAGTAGTCTTGTTGAGGCAAATGGTACATAATGCACATGCAAGAAATTATATTCATACTTGAATGCAGAATTGTTCCTTATTTAGGTTTCCCAGATTTCTGTCTGGGATTTCCTAGACAAAGCTCTACAAACCTGTGTGCCACACGAGCAACAAGCCAACATATATTTCTGCTTAAAAATGGGACTCATTCAGTGGGAGTACATGTATCAGTGGTGCTGTGCACACAGAGGGGATTCAAGGTGTGCAGGAAGCCTACAAACTGCTCTGCACATGCTCTACTGCTAATCCGCATGTGCACTGTGGAGACACTTGGGACTGCTCCAGCTGAGCTGTGGAACATTCAAAGGGGAAAAAAAAAAGCAGGAAAAAGGTCTGAAGCACTTCAGATCACATCTAGAACAAATTCTCAGCAGAGACAGAGGAACAAATTTACAGTAGCTCGACTGAGATGCAGAAACAGCTTTAGGCATAAGCCATGTGTATATTCACCAAGGGCAGCAAATTATTGGTGACAAGCTAAAAATAGAGAGGTTGTCCAGTTTACCAGGGCCACACTTTTGAGTCCATGCCTACACCAGGCTCCTCACCTCCCTTGCCTTCCAGCACCATTCTCTTCTCATGGTTGTGCAGGTAAAACCAAGCAATCACTTGCCAAGTAGTGGGCAGGACACAAGTGGCTTGAGCTTTGACTTTGCCTTTCACCAGCTCTGAGTTGGAAAACTGGACAGGCTATAAAGGTAACCAGCTCGCTTGGAGGAGGAAGACAGAGCAGAGGAGAACTGGAAATCACCTCTACAGATTCTTGCTTTACTTTCTAATTTTCCATCACCACTGTTGAGACAGTAGCAAAGGGATGTGAACTGCCTTGCTGGACACGGAAAGCAGAGCCATGACTTTTCACCACTACATTAAGGAAATTAACTTGGGTTTGGTTCCTGCATTACTCAAGGAGAATGGTGCCTGACCAATCACTCGTAAATAATTTTCAGATTATTGTTTCTGCATCCAACTTTTGCCTGAATTATGGAAAAATCTTGAACCAGACATGCTTAAAGCATTAGTTTAGGTTCAATTGGCTCATATTGCTCCAAAGTGGATTAGAAGTTCTGATATGATCAGCTTGGCTGGTTATGGGAGCAGTAATCTTCAGCCAAGAAACAATAACGAACAGGAGTGTGTCAATATGCGGAAAGTAGAGAAACAGTTTATACAACAATATTGGGTACAATATTCTAGTCCTGAGCATGTCAGCCTTATTTCTAAATGTTTGGTACCTTAAAAATAATAATGATTAATGAAGCAGATACACAATACAGGTGGGACAGCACTTTATGAACACACTCCTCCAAGCTGTTTAGTGATTTCCACAGACATTCACTCTTTTGCATGATCCTTACTGATTCTTACTGTTTACAAACATGTTACGCTAGTGTGGTGGCTACCACACTAGTAAGTGTGGTAAGTTTCAAAACAAGATCAAGATAATATAACGATGATGGCCATCCACAGCAACAGCTGAAGATTTCAGGAAAAAGGTAATATCAAAATGAAAGAAACTGGATTCATTGCTTAATACCCTGACAATAAATGACCAGTCCATAGAAATTAACCTTGCCTATCTTTTTGCTACTACTAGCATAATCCCTTGATCATACCAGAATAAAAATGCTCTTAAGTAAAAGAATTTAACTGTCCTTTCTCATGGCTAATCCATCATGGAATACTCCTCTGAGCAACTATCACAGGAGCTTTTATCCATCCAGATTCAATGACAGAATCACTAATGACCTGGAGATAGTTCACCCATGCAGACAATTAATTATTCAGCAAATATAGTACTTGGCTCATTTATTCCTTTTGTTGCTGACAGTTAAATATGAATGACACACCTCTGTTTCCGTATATACGTAGCAAACCACTGACCACATTTTCCCTGTGATTCTGTGTTACAGGCTTTTATGCCAATCAACTGCTAATGCCAGAGTCTAAATAATCAGATTAGGAATATCTCTGGTGTCTAGTTTCCTTTATGTAATTTTCTTCTTTTCGATGCTGTTCCATTTCTGTTCAGAACAGTAAAAGATCATCAGACATGATATTCTCTTTAATCGTTTCAGCAGGTATTGAACTGTTTGGGTTTTTTTTAACATCTCTCTGGATGATTGCTTCAAGCATCTTCTGATTTGTGGCGTTTCAATTAAACCCTTTATACATGATACACCAAGGAGTCTGATTTGTGGAGTAATTAAAAATAATTTTATACTTTAAAAGGTATGCATCACCTCCAGGGAACATTTCACCATGTTTCAGAGTGACACATTTATCACAGAAGCTGGCTGTGCAAATAAACGATTTTAGAAAACTTCCAAAGGAACTGAGACAAACCAGGACAAAACCTTTTTCAGTATGAGTCAGCTAAATGTCGAGACTGTCCCCATAAAGCTTGGGCATCTGATTTCCCTTCTGGTGGAGAAATAATTTTAGACTGATGTGTCAAATTAGTGCTTGAAGTGAGTTATATCCTGTGTGAGAAGAAACACATGACTCATTACAAATCCATTTAAATGTTAAAAATTTGAAGTAAAAGGGCAAAACTATCGGTAAAACCAGTGGGTCAGGATTTCACCTTTTACTTTTGTAAAATTTTAAGAGTAAGAATGCCAATGAAAAATAAAACAAAGCAACAGCAAAAATAAACCCTGAAACCCCCAAGAAACAGGTTTTGCAGAGTCCCTTTGGAACAAATTGTACACGACCCTATAGTGCATTTCAGTCCTGATGAAAAAATGAGCTGTGGCACACTTTGCTTTTTGCATCTGTAGGAAGAGCCATGGCCAGATCCAGTGCTGATGTAACTCAGAATGGCTCTGTTGACTTCAAAGGAATTATTCCAGTGTGATTAAAAAAACCCCATCCCTTCACCTTTGTAATCTAGTGAGGACTTTAATCCAGGTTTAGAAGGAATTCCAGAACACAACCTTTAGCAGCTTAGCTCTAGCAGCAGCTTACAAGGCAGGTACTATAGTAAGGACTTGCTTGTTTTCTGAATACAGATTCATTTATAAAAGCAACATGTATCTTATGTAATTTATGTCTCAGTTCTGATGTTATTTTTTAATTTGATATTATTAAATGAGAGTGTTAAACATTCTGAAGTCGACTTTTCACTGCTCCTCTTGGAACATTCAGTATGAATAAATAAAATAAAGTAACTATTAGATGAAACCCTGGCTTGTGAAAGCCCAGTTTCTGCAAAATGATGAAGAGGTAACTTGAACAGAAGGAGCAAGTTCAAATAGAGAACTGTGGATTTGAAGCGCTAAATATGCATTACCCCAATTTTTTGTGCATTTAATACCACTCATGATTAGAGGTCAGAAGTATTATTTCAACCCATCACAAAGATCCTGGTAACAAGCAGATGTAAATAAAGAATATCACAGTTTTCCCCTGACTTATTGCCAGACTTACTCACCAGATATCTCCTCTAGGCACTGTTTTGCAGTCTTACTAAACGACAAATCCATTTTAGTAGGACTGGTACAGGAGTCAGCAGGTGGTAAAGAGGTACTGTCATTTTCTGAGAGAGTTCTGAAAACAAGCAAGAAGATTGATTATTATTATCTATCATTCATGTACTCATGGAAAAAAGTGCTACTTGCAGCTCCACCAAGAATCGTATCACTATTGGGTGAAAATACCATTTTTATCACATTCTTATTATGATAGTTTATGTCCAGCTACAGAAATCCACAAGCAGCTAGGGTCTCTCTCTCTCTCTCTCTCTCTCTCTCTTTCTGCAGGAACAACTCACGAGTTAATGCTGTGAAATTTGCAGCCATTTTTTTCCCCACTTATTTTTTAGCAGGATTCGTCTACCAGATTCTAGTCAGAATCCATTTACATTGGTTAAGTCACATCCCTGCACATATATAAAGGAAATAAAAACTTGTAATTGATGAAATATTAAGTGAGAAAGGCCATGTGGGAATAAGCTTATGCAAGGCTGGATGGAAATCTGGCCCAGATATTTAAATCTATATGCAGCTTCTTTTGATAATGCCCCTTTTATAACTCTGGGGAATGGGATAATACAACTTTTTCCATTAACTTCCTAACAACTTATATTTTCTTTGAGGGTATATTTCTGTGAATATCAATTATAACGGGAACCCTTTGTTGAATACAATTACTTTCTGTTATATGAAGGTAAACAGCAAGAAATACATAAGCACATCGATTATGATAAAAAATATCTAACACACTTATTGCCTCTTCCTAAGGAATAGCTGTAGTTTACACTGGAACCGCTGAACTGTAATTTTATCAAATAGCAACATGTACCACATGTGTATTCAGCAAAACAACACATCTAAAGTTATAAGTCACTTTTTGAAATAAAATTTTAGAAGATCTTAATTGAAAGCTTAAGCTCTTTCATCTTTCCTGACATGAATAGTAGTCACTGTTCTGATTTATTAAAAGACTAATGAAATATTTATATGCTAATTTTAAAATGTAACCTTTATAGTTCAGTTTTCAAAATGCACCATAAAGTGATTCCAATGACCAGCTAAACTGAAAACAGAAACATTTAACTGTGTGATCATTTTGTATTTTATAAACAATTACTTATCTCTCAAAATAATTTTATAGCAACTTCTTTTATTAAATAAATTTCCAGTTAATATTTTCTTTAAAGTTATTTACTGAATAGATTTGTTCAGTAATTCATGACAGTAGATGAGGGAACAGATATCTGCAAAAAGAGCAGCAGAAGTACTGACATGATGGAATCCATTGATTAGAATCATTCAACTCAGAAACAAAAACGTAAATTACACCTGATCTGATGCATTGTCTTTCTTATCAATTTCTGTACTTTTGAGATGCTGCAAATAGACAACTGCTCCATAAAAAACTATTATTATTTCTTGTCTGTCACACACTACAGAAAACACTAGCTCAGCATATGCTGCAAAGTTAACTATGTCCTGACAAGCTTGAATGTAGTTTTACATTTGATGCTTGAGAGGACAGCCTCTTAAACAAAAAAAAGAGCTCGCTCTATCCCTCTGCAGTGAATGCTCTGTTGTGGGCCTGTCATGGGTTGTGATACGTTGGACCAAGCATGTAAATGCCCCTTCTAATTTTTAAAAAATGCAAAATGAGATTTTGAGGTATGTCTGCTCCTATATTGCTGGCTTTGATGTCTCTGTGGGACAAATTAATACTGTGAATGACTCAAGTGATCTCTGCAAGACTGCAACACAGATTAAGCTCAAAGCAAGAAAACAGCAAATTAAGAGATCTTCTCATTAACCTTGCACACCTGCCTTAATGAATGATCCTCTATCCTCTACTTATTCACAGCCCACTGCCTTAAAAATAATCAAATTCTTACATCTCCCTCGGTACCAAGAAAAGGGAAAAAAATTCAGTTTAGTAAAAGCTAACCTACTCATATTTCCTCCAGTGCCGTGCATCTCCAGAGCAGGTTAATTTAGGCAACCTTCATGAAAACAGGACAATCTCTTTTCTATTTTAATCATGGCAATCAGAGAATATATTTCTCCCCAACCCACTGAGTTATATGCTACCTATTTGTAAGAGTATCAAGCTCACTTAATGGGACAAATCTTTCAATCAACCTGCACAAGCTCATTCATTTTGATTAAAATGAGCCTCTATGGGGTAATTAAGAACAGAATTTGAAACACTAGTTAATAAGTGGTCTCTGACACAGTCAGTCATTTCCTGTCTCTAACGAAATATCCAACCTTAAATAAACGCAGATAACATCAAAGATTTGTTTGCATTTTAGTTGACATTCCAAAAGGTATCAGATGAATATGATTGCATTTTTCCAACAGCTCTCTGAGATGCAGCTGTCTAGAATGTGTATCACTGTCAGTGTAACCCACTGGCAGGGCCATGTCTGCAATATGAGCAGTTCGATCACCCATGTTCAAGAATTGTGAGTTAAATTGGGAGCAGATGCAAGGAAGGGCAACAAGGATGCTAAAGGGGAAGAAGAAACCCTTCTGAAGAACAAAAAAAAAAAAGAGTTGATTTGGTTTAGCTTCACCAAAGAGAAGGAGGGGGATGGGATTATTCCCTCACGTATTTATAAAGAGCAATCAAAGAGAGGGAAAACACCTGTTGAAGTCAATGGGCAATATGAACAAAGTAATAAATGGCTGCAATGTAATCATGCAAGATGCAAACAATTTTGAAAAATGTTGTGAGTGAATTTCTGCAGGTAGTGAGGATTAACCAGTTTAAGATAAAATTTAGTTGGTTTATGAAAGGGTTACTAGTGCTGCCAGTTACAGAAGCCTGAACAGAATATTTATTTTGGTCCTTTATCCTGAATTTTACTGATTATTTAGTCGAAGGAATAGGGCCACATTGTCTGTATGGCAATTTAAAAGAACAACTTCAGAGCATAAATAGAAAACAGATGATTCATCAAGCTACAGTTTTAACTCAGCATTAATCAAATATGTGTTCATAATGACTTCTTCACTTACTATGTTTCTTCCCATCTCTTAAACTAACACCTCTTCAATAGAAACTTTTCTTGCACTATTACTTGAAAATCAATCACAGAAAAATGGGAGGATTTGTCTAAGACCATGTATTTGTTACAAGTGAAACTGGTGAGCGGCAATGTTTACAATGGCAAAATTCTGGTAGTGACTGTTGCTTTATTTTGACACCAGCACTGTAAATTATAGGAATCAATAAAGCACTGCAGCACGACTTTGAGTCCTCACTTAATTTAAGAAAGTATGTTTAGCGGCATAATCTATTTTTAACAAACGCAATTAACTGACAGAATGTTCTTACTGTAAACATAGTTTCAACTCCACAACCAATGACACAGAAATAGCTTCTAGTCATTAAAACTGGACATAAATATGGCTTCAAGAAACTCTGCAGATGCTATGGTTGCAGGATCCTTGAAGAGTAGTATAATTTTTTTCCCGAAGCCTGTATAAAAACATCCTGAACAGGCATCTGGAATTGAGTATCACTGTGCTTCCAGAGTTAAAACCAGATTATATCCTCCTTCCCATCTGTCTCGCCCTGAACCTCCTGCACATCCTTGAAGCAATGGCCTAGTAAAAGAATTATGTTAATCATCATGTAGTAAAGGACTTGGGAAGAAAGTTTTTTGTACCCAGTAACATGTTTATTTATTACACTGATATTTCCTTTTTCTGCCCCTATCTTGTTGAGTACTTTAGTCCAGAAGCATAAAGTAATTCAGATCAGAAAGATATTCTAGGTGCCACCTGATCCAATGCCTTTCTCAAAGCAGCCCTGGTTATGTTACATTTCTCAGAGCCTTGTTCTGTTGGGTCTGGGACATAGCCAAGGACACAGGTTCCACAACCTCCACCAGTGTTTCACCACCCTCAAGGTAAAACCATATTTTTCTAACTTTCAGTCAGCACCTCCCCTGCTGTAACTCACATCTGTTACCTCTTACCCTTTCTCCCTGCATTTAAGAGAAGTGTCTGGCACCATCTTCTCTACACCAAACTATTAGGTAGCTGCAGTTACCAGTTTCTTACTGTGCAGGGACAAAGGGAGAGCCAAACCGGTATTTGAAGCCCAGCATTAACACTGAAAGAATATCTCTGGAATACTGCAATTCAGACACTGCTGAAACTTCTTCCAGATGTTGCTATCAGAAACGAAAATTTAGCTGAAAAATTGAAATTTTAGCAAAGCACAACATAGAAGTGCAGCTCAGGATGATGAGTGGCCGGCTAATTCTCTGCCGCAGTTTCTGTACTTCCCGAATTTCAGACAGAAACCAATTTCTGAGCACCACAGGCCCTGGGATTTAGGAGCTTCAGATTTTATATTTCAGCTATGGAAAAGAGACCTACTAAGCTCCTACAGTGGTTACTGGAGGAGTCAATAAAATACAGCCGAAGTGCAGTACATGCATCCAGTTACAACCCTATGTTCTCCCACTCAAATATTCCTTTACTCTTTCAGTAAATCCACAGCAAACATTAACTTCCATCATATCATATTACTTCTTGTAGGGTTATGATGATTTGTATCAATTAAGGACTTGTGACCCGTGTTACTCCTGGGACTATTAGTTGTTTTCCCCATTTTATGGAAATAATGCAAATGTATTTGAGTCATTTAAAAAAAACCAAAACCAAAAGCAAAAACAAAACCTGATCGCATGCAATGGGCTCTTCTCTGGGCAAGAAAATTATTCGTATTGAAGATTTAATTCCACTTTTGAGCATGAAAAGTTAACACTGGGAAATGAACCTATTCTCTTGCTTTTAGGAGACAGATTCAGTTATCTTTTTCTGTTTTCACTGATGTACCTTTTCCCCCCCAGTTTTCTGCGTTACTCTCCTCCATTTAAAATTTAAGCACCACTGGGACGACAGCTAAATTGTACCACCAATTTCAATACAAAACTAAGGGACTCTGAAAAATGGCTCAATTCCCATCTTACTACAATTCTAAGTAGAAGAATGCAATTTGAAGGAGCGGCTGGTGTACTTTAAACAATTATACAGTCTCTTACACCTTTCTACTGTATCTCTCCTATCAAGCTTTCTGGCAAATAAATTACATCTACTTCAGTCTTGTATCAGTTGGACGCTGCAGTCAACTTCAGAGGGGACACATATGGGACTGTAAATAATATATTCACAGCCACATTTGAAAATAAATAATCACTTGCTGGCAGAATGGAAGAATTTAAATTATACCCATTTAGATTATCTCAAATGCAATTCTCTTGCTGCTAATATTTGAAGAGATGTAATAATCCCATATGAATTTTGATGTCAGGTGTTTAAGAGAAATGAAAATACAATATGGTATGAGATAGGACAAAGCACCAAGTCTGCAAAGCTGAATAGTGCAATATGCCATTTGAGGACCTCCCAGAAAAACAGTATTTTCTATCTACTGTCCATTAACAAAAATATAGAGTTCTTGAAAATATGACTATTGATAATTATTATAGGTTTGAATTACTTATGTAAGCAAAATACATGGCCATCTCAAAAAATCTCCTTGGTATACTTCCTTTTCCTCACAAATCTACAGTAATAGCCTCTTGGCTAACGAAAAGATATTTCAAAATATATGGTATCTGCAGGTATCAGCAATGAATCAAAGAAAGTACTATGAACTAATGGCTGTCTTGTGCTGTCTAAATAGAGTAAAATTACATGCAAGATTCTGCAGAATTCTGGATAAAAAGCATTGTATTTTTACTAAATTTTATTTAAGTTTTTTACAAGGACTGCAGTATAATCTAGAGCCTAGATATTCCTTCTAGCTGGGAAAAAAAGCTGTTAGTCTAAATGGTAACCATTGTTTACTAACTCATATAAAGATGTTAAAAAGCACACCTGAAAACTCTGTGTATAATTTGTGATGACTGCTTTGAAAACAATCATGTTGAAGAATGAAAAATGTAAATATAGTACCCCAGCTCTTGCTCATTTCCACTTACCATATATCCACAGAAATAAATATGCTGACTTTGAAAATCTGGATAACTTATCCTTGGTTATATTTGTATTTTTCTATTAAATCATCATGTGGTATTACAAAGCCCTCAAGATTTTTAAGAAATGTAGTTACTATGTCTTTTTGAGTCAGATTCTGCACTCAGTTAGAGAGATACATATTGAAGTAACCTCATCAAAGTCAGTCTATTACTCTGGGTTTATGGCATTCTGAGATCAGACACTGGCTCTGAGAATTTTATTTTCATGTGAGATTTAACTTCAAATAGTCTCCTTTGCAGTTTGAAGCAAAGAGACAATTATTAGTAACAATTTTTATTGGAAGATCCATGCTTCTATCACCCTTTAAAGTTCAAAATACAATTTGCTTCAAGATGGAGCTTAAAAGAATGCTAAGACATTTCCATCGTGCAATGAAATAGCATCAATATGCAGTAAAATAGCCATTTAACAGCACATACTTCTGAAGGCAAAGCATAGCTTCTTTTTTTATCTCATTATATATGCACCCTAACACACATGTAGGCTGTCCTATGTACCACACTACAAATAATTTGTATCACTGTGGTTATTCCAGATAGTCACATACATATTAAGGGCAACCAGTGATCCATCTAAATGAAACTCAAGAGGCTCCATTGCATATTAGAATAAACATAACCTATATTGAGCCTTTTCTCCCTCCCATATGGTTTTCTGAACTTATCAGTCATCCAGATTGGTTTTGAAGCTGTGTTTAGTTGTGTGTAATGATATATATACTTCCTCAGAGCCTACTTCATCTCCTCTTTAATCTTTAGCCAAGATTATCTGGAGCACTACTCACTAACAAAAACTGGCAGTATATTTTGCCTAATAATGTATTTGTCATTTTATCAGATGTTAAACTTACCCACAACTGTCGCTAAAGCCCTCCAACAGCTGACATCTGAAAACATTATTCCAATCAGCCTGTCAATCCTTCTACACTTTGTCTTCTGAGTTGTACAACAGTGAAATCTCCCAGCTTCTCTTCAATTTCTCTATCATATTGCAAAATAAATTAGGACAAAAATTGATACATTTAACTGCTCATTCTTCTGTGCCAGAGCCTTGGCCATCTGAAGATTTACTACTGCCTGAAAAAATTAATTGCCTCCAGGGAGTTAACCTACATATAGTTCAGGCAGAAAACTAAGCAGGGAAAGAACTGCAAACAGCAACCTTGTCTGTCTACAGAAATTGATGAAATTTTTAAAATAGTTTTAAAAGTTTCTGTATGGTTTTCCTTCAAATATCCACCAGTACTGTTACATATCCTGAAAACACTAGGAGTTTATTTTATGATCTTTTAAAAGAACAGTGCATTTTAACCAAATATTGTCAAATATTAGCAAATAGATGTTGATGTTCTTAGAATGCAAACAAGAATATTCGCACTACAAACCTGACTCAGCTGTGACCTTTCAAAAGCAGCACGGAGACTGTACCATATGATCTGTATTTCTAATCAAAACACCCTGAATTTTAAATGGCAAATATTTGCAGTGGATTGCTTTTGCACAAGGTAAAGACTCAGAGTTCTTGTAAGAAATTGTTCATATAGTAATATTAATTAAAAAATAATATTAGGAAAACACTGTCATGATGCTGTGACAGAAACTAGGGGAAAACAGCGTGATCCACCATTACTTTACCCATTTTAGCTCTCTCCTAAATGGCAGCACAAACCCAATTTTCCTCTATGATCTTACCTATAAATGAAAGGAGCTACCGTGGCAGTGTTGGGGTGGCTGTATTGCTGTTGCTGAGGGAGCTGGACTACACCATTTCCTGTGCCTTGGCCACTGCCAGCAGCCATCGAGGCTGACAGAGCTACGGAGGATCCTGGGGGAAGAGCAGCACTTGGTTCTTTCCCTTCAGAGGAAGCAAGACCAGAGGAAGGAGAAGCCTTCTCATTAAGCTGAGATTTTGGTGTTGACTGGGACTGGTTTCCTTTAGTAGTCCTCAGTTTTTCAACCTCCTTACTCCCTGTGCAGGTGGAGGAAGTACTCTGCTTTGCTGTTGCCACCTTTGACCCAGGTTTTGGGATCCCACTAGAAGATGATATTAAACTTTCCTTCTTGGCTGCTGTCGTCTTACTTCCCTTTGGGATTAGGCTTGCAATTTTTGAGCTCTTCTTTGCAGATGTTTCAATGACTTGTTCCTTCTCTTCCTTGACTGCTTTCTCAGTGCAAACTTTGTTTTTGTCCCTGTTCTTTTCCTCTTTGTCCTTTGGCTGTAGCAAAGACTTTTTATTGCTGAGATTTTTGCTGCCAGCTTTTGGAGGGGTTAACTTCGGTGATACTTTGGGACTGCTACTTGTGGAGCCGCCGCTGTTCACCCCACCACTTAAGACATCCATTTCACCACACTCTGAGAAGTTGTCATCCTCTCTCCCACCGTCACTGGGTCCTGAGCTCAGTGACAAAGGAGGTCTCAGAGCAGTCCTAGCATTAACCAGCTTGAATTTTTCCAGCATAGATTTTTGTCCAGATGAAGGGGGCTTCACACCTTCAGAAGGGGGTGGCTTGAGCCTGTCTGAAGTTGGAGTAGGGGAGGTTGCGGGACTAGGCTGCTTCACAGACAGCATGGTAGAGGTCGCACTGTGTTTGACATTCATGGATTTGCTGCGCCAAGGCTTGCTGGCACTTGGAGAAGGTATGGCAGAGACCTGCTGCTGCCCAGTGCTGGTGGGATGCTGCACATTTCCATTCATGCCTGCAGAGGGGTGAGGGCCTTTTGGTGAATCTGCTTAAAAAACAGAAAAAAACCGTAATGATACAGTTACTCTCCCATCTCCTGCTTGAAAATGATATCATAGTCCCCTGGCATTTGAAACACACTTACGTGTGACCTATAATAAGCATAACTTATATACGCACGGAACATGAAGGATACTAATAGAAAATGCCTTTCTTTCCTCCATTATCATTGTGTTGTTTAATACTTCCACAAGCCAAAGAAAGCCTCAGAAACACCTTAATTACCACAATTTCATTATGCAAATCAAGCCTTCTAATTTTAGATTTTAATATGCAATAAATTCTCCCAATCACTTGTTGATAACAAAATGTTGAGACATAGAAGAAAAAAGAATGCTACAATTCTGGCAGAAAAACAAAACTGGACAAAGATGGGTTTGATGTTTAGTGAAAGAAAAATAGGTGCTAGAAAGCCAAGGTTTTGGGAAAGAGGAGGAGGATTCAGTAATACTGAAATTATAAGGATAAAATCAATATTCATAAAAACAAAAAGGGCAGGTAACTACACATTTTTAGTTTTAAGTACTGTTAACAATATTTAGCTCAGCAACTTATCCCAGTACACTTTCATAGGTGGGAAAAAATGTTATCAACAATTTCACCAATGTCGGTACTTGAAAGTTACAGTGATATATCATCTGCATGGGTACAGCAATGATAGCTGTTTTGGGTGTAAACTCAGGTAGGTAGAGAGGGCTCTGCCACATGCACTACATTTGTATCATCCAGGAGCTTCAGGGGATCTTCAAACGATGCCAATTAACAGCCGTGATTTTCATCATCTAGCCCTATTAGGCAAAACAGACCAAAGGGTTAAGCTCTTCTGTAGGAAGTTTAGATGCCCAAGACATATCTGAGTATATAAACACCATCACTCTGGAGCACCAGAGAAATGAAGTGGTAATGGCAATCAAATCATGCGGTACATAGCTATTTCAGCAGCTGACATATTTTCTTTTAGTGGATCTATCTTGTCTTGCCATTCAGTATTGAGTCTGTTAGGGAATTAGATGTAAGCCTGCCTATAGTATATTGAATTGTGTAGTACAAGAAAGCCCATGAAACATGCAACGCAAATGTAGTTCGTGTAATGGTAAAAGGAGGGCCTGATGCCTTGCATACACACACAGTATTGTCATACCTTGAGGCCCCCCTGTGTGAATAATATTATAGACAAGAATGCTGAGAACATTTGTCCCTTCAGCACAGAGTATGAAGTTATGCAACATTTTCATTTATGCAGTCTCAGTCCTAAACCTCAAGATCCAACTAGCCATCTGGAAGTCTGAAGGCTGCTAATACATTCAGAAAAGGCAGAATTTTGAGAATACTGAAAGTAGAGCTGTTTTTTCTTTAACAAGAGAATGCAAACATAGCAAAATTTACAGCTCTGAGTAGCACTAAGAAGTTCTAGTTTAAAAATATTAAAATGAAATTATCTGAGCAAAAGTAACGTGACAATGTAACATTTTTACTTAACTCTAATAACAACTAGTTCCACTAAGTCAATCCCCTCCACCTGAGTAGATGTTATGTAATTTCATCTGTCCAGTTTTTTTTGTGTGCTCCTCAGCCTGATATGCAAATGCCACAACACTACATGGGTGACAAAGATGAAGAGACTGGAGCATCTCTCTCACAAGAACAGGCTGTGAGAGTTGGACCTCATCAACGTATACAAGTATCTGGAGGGAGGGCATCAAGTCAGGCTCTTCTCAGTGACGCCAGCAATTGGGCAAGAGGCAACAGACAGACCCTAATGCACGTGAAGTTCCACTTGAAAATGAGGAAGAATTTCTTTACTGTGTGAGTGACAGAGCACTGGAACAGATTGCCCAGAGTGGTTATGAAGTCTCCCCCACTGGAGATATTCAGAAAGCATGTGGATGCAACCATGTTCCATGTGGTCTGAGATGACCCTGCTTGGGCTCAGGGGTTGGACCAGGTGATCCACTGTGATCCCCCCAAGCTGACACATTCTGTGATTCTGTAAATGAGCTCATTCCACCTTCACAAAAGGTTTCAAGCAGCTCTGCTGAGTCCTGTTCTAAGCAAGGAAACATTAACTTGCCTAATTAACATTACAGCTTGCTTCAGAGTATTTTTTGTGACACCGAAGTTATGGTATATTCCCCAGGCTCCAGGTTGCACCATGGAGCATCTTTGGTGGGCAGCTGCATAGCTGATCCCTCCCCTGGCACCAAGGCAGGAATTGTGGATGGGCCCCTGCTATTGTCTGGTGAGCTTCGGATGCTGAAAGAGAGCCTGAGGCCAACCACAGCTGTTGGAAATTACTGCAGCCCTCAGGCTTTCTTAATTTATACCAGGAATCAGCCCCAGGGCTGATAGCTCAGAAGTGGGTGTGCACTTGCACACATGCTGTCTTGCACTAAGCTCACCCTAAATACACAGGAGAATTGGGGTTTTAAGCGATACCAATAGTTTTGCAGAAGAACAATTCATGATAGGAATATGCAAAACAATCTGTGAGCAGTGGGATGCCACTATTTTCTGTTGTATTAGTTATGATACATTTGTATGGTTTCAGGCTTTTAGTTTACTAAAAAAAAAATTGTTCTGTTCAAAAAGAAGAATGCATGCATTGCCATATTTCTGGCTGTATAATATCAAACTGATTGAAGAAAAAAATTTAAAAAGAAGTGTATTTACTGTTTGAGCAACAGATTGTTCTGCTACATATAGAGCAAAAAAACCCCAGGTTCCTGGAACCACTGGTATTCATTTGATCCCTATGTCACAAATCATAAACAGCAACAAAAAATTACAGACTTTAGCTTGCCATTAATCTTCAGTTTAAATGGAATCCTTAATATTTCTACAAGAAATGTGAACTGCATACTCTCAAGAAATATTGACAACCTGTCTGTATGTTTAAACATTTGGAATTAAAAGATCACTTCACCCTCCCACAGCTCCAGCACAAATGTATTACTTGAAGCTGCACACAATTAACTGCTTTCTGCATGTTCAATTGGGCTTGGCTTTAGCTGTTCATTACAAGAAACCTGTCCCCACCTTGTGGTGATTTTGAGACAGAGTGAACCCAACCTGTGACAAGGCTTTCTTATTTCTGTAAACTAAATTTTACAAGAAGTCAGTCTTCTATTTCAGGCTTAACCCCTTATTTCTGCAAGGCATAGTCAGCTTTTGGTGAAAACAGTTTTCTGCTTGAGACCTCCAGTGCTTCAAGCTCAACCTCTGCTGTAAAGGCACAGGAGCAATGTAACACCCCCAGGTGCCCAGTGCAAAATAGAGAAATTTCTACCAGAACCCAGCAAGACCATGATGATCGAATAGACATTTCCAAATCCACTTTTCATAGGCACAAATAAAAGAGATGAGAAGAGTTGAACTTGGGCCCAGTATATAATCAACTGCCTTTGTCTTCTCATCTGTGACCTTTGCTGTGTTCTGTTCTGCTGGAGAAGACAACCTCCGTAAAAAGAGCTCCTCCACTGCAGCAAAGTTAGGTAGGATAATCTAAATATTCTGTAGCAGGCAGGTGTCCAGATTATCCATTTTTAGCCACTCGTAATAGAAAAAGGTTAGTATAAAATAGAAGAGTTGCAAGGCGTTGCTATAGGGATGTTTGAAGGAATGGGAGGTCTATCTAGTAAGATTAAAAGACTTCAGCTTTTTCAACTCTCCCTTTTTAGCCGTCCATGAGAAAGTAGCTACCCCTTGTCAGCAGAAGGGCAGAACACAACCAGGTACAACTCGAAAAATAGTGGCACCAGAAGAAACATACACAAATTAGCTCTAGATATACATACTGGCCACAGATGAACAACAATTTGCATCATCACACAACAGAGTTCCAGGACAGAGTTTATCAGAGTGAGTATGGGCAAAATAACCAAATAGTGTTAAAACTGAGTTGGGAGAAAACACAAACGCCATCTGATATACTTAAATTATACTGAAAAGCTGGCAAAGGAATTCTATGACACAATGACACTTATCAGTGTAAAGATGCACTGTTTCTAGGATCTAAGGGGTAAGGATTTGTTTTAAAAATGTGCCATGAATTAGAACATTATTCCTCTGCTGTAATCAAAATATGCTAGTTTTCTACCTTATTAACTGTCTGAATAACTACTTCATTGAAATAGTTTAATTTTGCTAGTTTTATTTTGTTTCTATCTCTATGTTATTAAGTCGGAGGCAGAAAAATCTGACACGTCTGAAAAGCAGACATGTTCTTTGAAATCGATCCATAAGCTGAAAAGTCCAGAAGAAGGAAAAAAAAATCTCACTAAAGCTCCAGAAACAAGTTTCATCTAACGGCTTGTTTAATTGTTTGGTGCATTTTGTGTTTCTGACTTAATCAGAGCTATACACAGTTACCTGTGTCACACAATGGATCAGGCCTGTCAGGGAAAACTGGGCTCTGCTCAGTGAAGAGCAAACCCGCATGTGCTCAGGGGAGCCAGGTTTCTTACTGTGCTGAAATACTCCCTAAGCAACTTTCAAAGGAGATGGTATCAATGAGAGACTAAATAATGGAATACTGAATAAAAGGCTGATATCACATCTTCTTTTGGATCATCTTCAAATCTCTTTTAATTCTGTGACTACATATCCATTCCCCGCTGGGACTGAGTGACTGTGTTAGGCAGGAATGGATTACAAGTACTACCTATAATTGGATTTTTAAAAAAAAAAGATCTTTTGCTGTATATATTTTCTGAGGTCTCCTTATAGCACATACGAGAAGGTGTACAGCAGAGAAAAATATAACAGTGGTCTGCCCTCGAAGAGGTTTGGAGGTCCCAACATGTAGCAGCTATTTACCTGGCACAAGTAATCTCTTCGTCTCAGAAATTAATGTGTATGGACTGTGCATCTATTCAAAACAAGCTGTTAAAAGTTATCCTGCTCTGAGCATCTGCATCAGAAGCAAAAATTGAAATATAAGGTCTATTATTTGTGCTGCAATGTAAGTAAAAATAATTTGTTACTGCATAGTGACACTATTTCTTAAAAAGGGCTTCTTTATATTATTACTATGGTACGGGTTGAAGTTTGTTTCAAAACAAATTCTTCAAAAATCTCAGGCTGCAAAACATCCTACAATACTTTTAAAAATATCAAAAAACTACTTGGAGATCTCATTGTAATATTCAAAAATTTGTCACTATTATAGCTAAATTTAAAATAGTTGTTTTAAATTAATTTAAATAGGTACAGTTGTTTTTCTGTTTACACAAAGGAGCAGCACAGTGTACTCAAATATAGGTTCTTGGGTTCTTTCAGGATATTATGAAATAATATCGCTTTGCTATACTTGCACTCACAGCAGTCTTCTTCTCTAATGAAGCTCTGCTTTACACCCTAAAATGAACTTGTATTTATCTTTGATTTTCATATAAAATTAGTGTTTTTTCATCCATTCTGCTGTTTTAATAGAAAAAAAGAGAACAGATAAAAATATCTCAAATACAATAGTCTGTAGATATGCAACACTATGTTTTCTATTTCCTGTAAAATGAATTGATTGACTTTACAAAAAAGCCACCCTTATCCTCTTGCAAGTGATGACTTCACTAAAAACCTCATCAAGGTTCTCATTCTCTGCTGTAAAGAAATGGGGAAGTAAAGAAATATATCTTGCAGAAAGTCCCATAAATGTACAATGAAATGCAAACCTTAGCAGTCGAAAGACAGTTTCCAAGTAATGAACTAAGAGTATTAGTATCTACAAGCATGTCTCACCTTGAATAATTTCATTCTCACGTATTTCAGCTGCAAACATGACAACATTATGAAGCAATTCTAAAACCTAAACCCCTGTACATACCTTCATTCAAGCAGCCACATCTGTTTTGTAACTTCACTATCGTATTTGTGAACTACAGTGTCACCTCAGTTTTCACTCTGATCTCTTTCTAGTTTTAGCTTGGATGTCTTGACACAAACAAGTCCTCAGTAAAATAAAACCCACTATAGAACTATGTGAAACATTCCATCCTGATAGTAAAAATAAAGAAATAACTATTGAAAGGATGGTTTTATATCTTCAGATACAGCTAGGGGCAAAGTGTGTTCATCAGAATTTTGTAAAAAAAATCTGGATAGCTGCCTGTTGCTTGGATGAAGAACATTCACTGCATACTTGTTCCTCCCACAGACCCCAAGGATGCAAATGGGTACTATGTATATTGTATCACTTTCAATTGAATTCTAACCCAGAGATATGAATAAAATGCTGTTCATTACACAAAAGAAGAAAGAAGGGGAGGAAGGGGATGGATTAGTTACACAACTCAGAAAGCTCCATTTTTGCATTATTCTTTTTGAGATAAAGCCAGAAGAGGCATATTTTCCAGGAAAATAGAGTCAGGGTGAGAGAAAAGGAAGGACCCACGGTAGTCAGTTCATTGCTGTAATGGCTGCTCCAAATCCCTGCAAAATTTCATTTAATTTGATTTAATTTTCAATACTTTATTCAGTATTATACACACACATTAGGTAAGGTTCTGAAAGAACAGATGCATGTAACATTCTGATGCAAACACAATATTCTGATTCTTCTCCATTAGAGGCTAAGATGCAAAGTCCCCTGAAAATGATGTCAGTATTCCTTTGGGTAAGAGTAGACTCAAACATGGAGTAAGATTATAGGCATCCAATAAGGATTAACTTTTACTTTGTAATCTCCCCGTGATATTTCCATCAAAGCTTGGATAAAATATAGTTTAGAACATCTTGCAAGTTTTCACATCTGAACTTTAATCACAACTGAACCGCAAGTTCTAATTCAGGCTCCAGTTTCCACAGGTCTTCCTTACCAAGTCTAAATACTACATTCACTTCTTTGATCCTTGTGGATGTTTTTTCTTTCCCTTCTTGTGTGTTATGGAGAGTAGACTTAGTAACTTTAATCTCTTACCTTTTTCATTTCCGTTTGCATATTGTGGAGGCTTGTTTTTGTCAATGCTGTTAAAGCTCTGACTTCTCCGATTTAAATTGGAAGCTCCCTGGACTTTGGTACTGCTGCCTGCAGCTGGCACCCTTGAGGGTCCTGGAAGCCTGGAACGGTGAGAAATCAGAGAGGAATCAGTGAGAAATCAGTTCATTTGATGTAATGCAACATACAGAGGAGACAGTATGCAACTATCAGACCACAATTTTAAACCAATTAAACCCAGTGAATTCAGGTAAGCAACAACAAACAGGAGGATTCAAATTAGTCAGACTCCACAGAGAAAAAAAAAGCTTATCCTTATGCACACAAAAGGGAAAAAGATGCTTTCTAGAGTCACAAGACATGTAAGAAGATGCTTTGCATTTGCCATTAACATTACTAAAACAGATTCACCCTAACAAATATTAAATTGCAATATCAACCTTTATTAAAATCTGTCACTTTTGGAGAGGAGATATTAGAGAAATAGATTAGAAAGCACAGCAATACATAGTTGAGAAATACTTTCTATCTCTTACTCTAATAAAGGTTTCGCAGTTGTGTTTAGCAAAAAATCTGGCTTTTTAGCTGTCTTCTTCAGTTATTTTTCAGAAGGCTATTGCTAAAATAATTCTACCTTACTATTTTAAATGAAAAATATTGAAAATACTTTTTTTACCTAGATGATACTGATGCATTTATAACTTTTAGATAGAAGTAATAATGTAGACTGTACAGTTCATTTCTTAGTATTTGCTGCCACCATCTGAACCTTACTGCGTGGCTATGCTAAGGAAAAAACGTAAATGCTTGTTGCTTCTGGCATGTGTAAGCCTGCATCATTTTCCATCTGAATCTGTTTTGTGATGTATGATTCCTTAACATGTGCCTACTCAAAACTTTCTAAAGCACCTTTGTGGGCAGCCACAATCCTTTCCATTTTTGTTATTTCTTAGACAAAACTAATTGCTCAAATCAGTCACAGGCTTTTGCCATAGGAGAAGAGCATCTCTCGTCTGCTTCTTGCTTATTGGAATGATTTTAATAATGGTAGTGCAAATTATACCATAGTTATCAAATCCTGTTAGTTTCACTTTGTTATGAAAGAGCAGCATCAGAAGGAAGGAAAAAAAATCACATTACAAAGAAGTACAAAACATTTGAATTCTTCCAAACTTTTTTTTTTTGTTTAATACACTGGCATAACATAAATGTTCAAATAATTTTATTTTCATTTTCAAACATATGTAAACAGCTCCATATTCTCTATCTTTACCAGTTTAAACCTCAGAGGACTAATCCACTAGTTATTTTATGGCTCATTCTGGCCGCCAGCCTGCTCTGCTAGTCTCTGTGCCGAGCCCAGAGCAGACTGTCTCTGCTCCGCAGCTGTACGCACGCTAACCTTTACCGTGACCCTTGAATTCGAGTGATCTTCTGTTCCCTGGAGAATGCACTAAAACAAACTTAAAAATCCATTTGCTCCTTCTCATTACCCTAATTTGACAGGCAGTAAGAGCCCTGAGATCATTTGTTAAAGGTAATGACAAAAGCAATAAAAAGGCATGTGTAACACTAGAAACTCATCTGTTCAGTTAAAATACAACATAGTTCTGCATATATTCTGCATGCCAGAATTCAAGAACTGGACACAGTAAGCACATTATGCATGAGGTCATTTTCTCTACACGCTTTTCAGTTTACCTCATTTGCTGACTTTCTTAATTGAATTCAGGTTTTAAATTGCTCTTGCAGAATCATGTTAAGCAGCTAAGGAAATGCAAAGAAGAATATAACAAATAAGGTACAAGTCACATACCTCTGAATAGGCTTTGGAAACACTGCCACAGATTTAAAGTATTAGACAATAAGACTGTTAACCTTGACACGTTGAATGTGGACAAGACAGGAGCATCAGCAATAAGGAAAACGAAGACCTATAAATGCAGGTGCAAAGCAACTGGACCGTGGTATAGCTTGTTGCAAGCTATCACCAGGAACTCACACTGTGTTAGTGTTCTATACTACAAAATGCAATCTTCATTGTAGATTATGCAATTTAGAGTTCATTGGTCTCACCAATGAACTGTGCAGCAAAGGTATAATTAATGAACACATTAATTATTGCCCCTCCCCCAACAAAAAAAAAGTTAGAAAAAAGAGTAAACTTTAGACCTCAGCTTCTTTCTTCTGCAATCTGGCTTGTAGATTTTAGTGCTCATGGAAAGGGCAGACTAAAAGTACTGATGAAATACGAAACAAGCTCCTACACACAGCTCTGTCATATTCACCGCCAAAACAAAGCCTCTCATTCATGGGGACTGTGCGCAGGCTACTCTTGATGCAGCAGAAGTCTTGGAAGTCATTCTTTTTTTCTGTTCTATTTTGCTTCTGCATAAACTTGACTCTCTGAATTCAGACTTTCAGGTGGGTTTGATACATATCCAAAACATCTAGTGGGAACTGGGGTCGACTCCCAAACTTCTTTTCACTCATGACTAAAGTCAGGAATTGAGCCAGAAAGTACAGAGCACTAAAATCACCAACTAATGCTTCACATCCAATATCTTACATGCAGGACACAAAGATGCAGGATACATAACAACCAGAAATATTGCTAATATACAGTACAAATCAGCCAATTGGCCAAAAGCCAATAAATACAAGGCTTTTTTGTGGCAAAGCTGATCGTTGCAAAGCTTGCACACATAACAAAAATTACACATTGTTTAGTGTCTGCTTAAGTCCAAAGGATAAAATATCAATGGACATATACTTGCTTGAGTATCACTAACAAGCAATAAATTAGAGATATTTAACTGACCTAGAAGCCTTTTTTTGGCTGGTTGCAATTCCACTGTGATTAGACTGAGATGCATATCTGGCTGTGAGACTGTATGAGAAGAAACAGAGAAATTGAATTAAAGAATTTCTTTGAATATGTTTAGAAAGAACACACTTACCAGTAAACTATGAGTTAATGAATGCAAATTGAACATGGATAGAAAACACAAATTAACTGGCAACAATATGAAACAATGTAAACATGCAGATTTTTATGAGAGATGCAATGAACATATTATGAAATAATGGATATTGTTATAACTTGTCTCATTTGCTTGAAATTATCTCATGAATAGACAAAGTGAGCAAATTTCCACAGTGACTGAATTCCTGAAGTATAGCTCAATTCACACAGAATGTACCTTAAAACATTGTGTCTTTTTTTTCCTTCTTTTCCATGAAAAGTACTAAGCACAAACACACACTTAATGGTCTCTCCAGCAAGCTGACTGGATTCACAGTATGGCTGTTAGGAACAGATTTTCTATACCAAATTCAACACGGACTCAGTAAAATTCCCACTAAAGCAAGGTGACCCTCCTGATGGTAGAGCTATATGGAAGAAGCATCCTGTCACAAATTTTATTACTGCTACAGCACAGGTCATGTAGGAGATGACCCAGGCAATGAATCAGAGGCAGCATTAAGAAAGCCCTGGTATGTGCTTAGACTCACTGTGAAACTCCACAGGAAGCACCTTTGTCTATTAAAGCATCCAAGTAGTATTTCTGCAAAAGACGACTTGCTACGCTATAGGGCTAAAAACTGTATGTTCCTTTTGACACCCAACAACATGGCAGCAAATTATTTCCTCTAATGTTTTAGACCTTTGCATAGGGGATATGTCAAATGTATGGCCAAGGTACAGCCTTCTGTCAGCTAATGTGAGTTTCCATAAATAGGTGCATCCTCTGGGATCCACACAGTCTAAGGCTGTAGACAGGTGCCTGAGCCAGATGCAATCACAACATCAAATTCCTTGAATTATTAAGGAATTCATGGACGACTGAGTAAGCAGAAACTCTGATAGTCACAGATTTCTTTTGTTTCTCAAAGTTCTCCAACTTCCAGCAATTCTTCGAAGCAGCAGCCAAAACCACAGTGCTCTGGTCCCAGGTTTTATATTGGCAGCACTTCTAAGAAGCACCTTGTGGTGTTGAGTCTACCAGAACAGTGTTAAGCAATTTCTGCCAGTCCACTGAAACAGCCAGCCTGAGTGTAAAGCAGGTGGGAGAAGCTGTCAAGTAAGAAAGGTCTCACCTTTCTTAGCACTGCAGTGCTGAAAAGGGGCAAGAAGAAGGCACAAACCAAGGGAAAATGTGAGACTGGAATGGGATGTGAGATTATTGTTACTTTACCAAGTAAATCCCAACAAAGCACTGCCTCTGTTCCTGCCAATTAAAAATGGCACAATTGCACATGATGAATATAAAAAAAAGAAGAGTACTTCAGTCTTAAGAGGGCAAAAAGGAATCATTCGATATGTGAAAGCAGCACTCAGTTCTCTGATATATATCTTCACAGAAATGCTGACAAACTGCTTTTTTATATGACCATAACTTCTGTGGATATTAAAATTACTTACAATAATATCAAAAAATATAATAATAATTACACTTTATGCATTTTTATCTACCTAGTTTTTATTATATTGAATTACATTTCACTTACAGCTATATGTCTTAATAATGTCTGGACTTATGATGCAAATATGCCATACGTTGTTTTACTGCAATTGCTACATTTGTGCCTGGCATTACAGCCCATCTTCAAGGGAGATCTTTCTCTCATTTTTTTCCCAATATATTTAGAATGAAGGAATATAGAAATGAATAGCTAGTTATCTGCATTGACTTAAATAAGACATTTTTGAGAAAAATTGTGCGTCAAATAAAACCTTAGTACATTTATGCCGTAGAAGGTGGAATGATACACAGTACAACCAACATTGACAGTACAATGGGAAAACAGGGGTTATAGGATGCAGTGCCACAGTGTATCATGGCATTTCTACCTCAAACAACATATTACAAGGTAAATGGAAAGATCAAAGAGCTTAATCTCAGCGTTGATAAACTAGCCCACAGACTTTTTAATAGCAATAAATACATAAAATGCCTATCTGATAATGCTTGCTAGAATGCTTTCTTTCTGTGCCTGTTATTTGGGACTCCATCAACTAGCAAATTAATGAAACATCAGCCTATAGACTGCTTTCGAACTTTCCAGACAGGCTTGAAAGTCAGTGATGAAAGTATTAATATCCATGCAGTGTGATTTGCAAAGCATGATTTCCACTGTGACTGAGTAAATTTATTTTCCCAAGTAATGTGATAAAACGAAGGGAAAAAGAGAATTTAACAACCCACAAAGCAGGTGCATGAAGTTCCTAATGACTTTAGGTCTTCCTTCTCAATTAGCACTGGATGTGCTGGACCCATTAAAGCTTTGCACAGATGCATTTTCCAGTTGCTGGCCTCACTTCTACAGACATGAACTGCAACACAGTTGGAGACTATAGCCTAGCCACTCTTCTGAATGTATAAACAAGTATTTACCTTTTGCCCTCTGTCCTACCAGATAGTTTTCTGCAGGTAGTATCTGTCAGTAAGGAAAATAAACCTGTTTTGCCTAGAATTAGAACAGTTACTTTTAATGCTTACAAATCCACACCGTGATAAAGTAAGTATGTGTCTGCAACGAAGCAGTAAAGGGATCTCAACAGATCAGACAGTACTAGTTTAATACCACAACATTCAGGACAATGAAGGATTTCCTTGTCAGAGGGCTGGAAAGGGGGTTTTTGAAGGCCTCTGGTTCTCAGCTGTCTGCTACCAAGACTATTTCCACTGCCATAATACTCATATCAGCAATCATCTACACCATGTACACGGGACCAGGCATCAAGTTTAGCTCTCCTCTTCCAAAAAACATATAGGGAAAGTAAAGTGAATCCTGCCCAAAACAATGGCATATAGACATCTGATACCAAATCCTTAGACATAATCTGGACTCTGCAAAAATAATCTGGACTCTGTCTTCTAGGTGGAAGTCATCAATACTTTGTCTTACAAAGGAGGGAAACACTAATCAATACAGCAGATATAAAACTAGAAAATCATTATGAGCTACAATACTAAATGACTTTATATGGCACTTAGGGACAGGTTTTAATGGTAGACTTGGCAGTGCTGGGTTTTAGCAGCTGGACTTGATGAACTTAGAGGTCTTTTCCAACTAAACCATTCTATGATTCTATGAAGATGGAAGGCAACAGATTGTTTGACACTGGACTGAACTACCAGAAAGTCTATCTCATTGCCATACAGTATGTCAGAAAAAAGCAGGTTCTTCAAAGTGGGCTAACACATAAAGCTGAAGAATGAAGCTTGTATAAACCTGAGCAGAGCATGAACCAAGCTAAAAATATTTGAACCTCCTTCCTCAAAAAGTAACCCATGCAGTGACACCCTGAATATCATCTACTTTTTATTAAGTCTTCCAAAGGATCAAAAGGATCACATTAAATCATACTGTCATTTTCCTATAATACTAAGAGTCACATGGTGGTTCTAAAATGCCAGCTATGCACTATGGTAAAATTAGAAAAAGGCAAAGGGGTTTGTAGTATATAATCAAACTCTTTCTTCCTTACTGGCATACTTGAATTTTAACACACTGCAAGTACATTTAATCCCTAGTGTGAACACACTCCAGAACTGGTCGCAACTTTCGTGTTAGAACGATTCTCTGAAAAAGACTAGTTTAAAAAGAATGCTTTTTAAATGTAAAAATTTCCCCAGAAGGTCTCAATTTCTTTTCTTATTAATAAGCTTCTTGGCTGCTCATCATCCTATCAGTTGAAAAGCACAAGAGATAAGACTCTAAGGTATACCTGACTCCAAATTCCAAGTGTGCCTGAAAAGATGCCACAAGAAACTAAAGTTTCTAGGATCCTCACCATACCAAAGAGTTTGAGCAGGTAGAAGATCCCTGATTCCCCAAATGTACAGGCAAGGAACACTGAGGAAGAAACCAAAACACTTGATTTTCTGTACAAAAAATATTTCTTGGACATTTGTTTCCCCTTTTTAGCCCAGTCTTGGTGTATTATTATATGGCTATATGTACGTTTATGTGTGTATATACTTACACACATCTATATCAATACATATTTATCTATAAAAAAATAATCATTTAACATTTATATAAATGTTATATATGAATGTTTATTTTATAGATAGCGGTATATTATCGGTATATATCTAACACCTAAATACAGATTTTTTCATTCACAAGAGGAAACGTCAATGGCTCAGGCAGTTCTTGCTCATACCCTGTCATCTGTTCTAAATTAGTAGGACATTTCTCCTTTCCGCTCTTTGAACTTCTGGCATCTTCTTCAAGCAATCTGCCGCCAAATGATTCATGCTTGGAGGTACAAGTAAAATTATGTTTTCAATGTTTTCCTATTGTTTACAACTCATAAACCAAAATGCAGATAACCCAATTTTGCCTCAATATTTATGTTCTTGCAGAACACAGAGATTTATAAGATCGAATCATCTGCCACAGTGACCGTAGCTTTCCCACTCTGGTCCCAGTATCTGTAGTACAGGTATTTTGTGGAATTTAATGAAAGAGTACATAAACCACAACATAAAAAACCAAAATAGATATCAAGCAGTAACTGTGTGTTGTGGTTTAGGACACTGTCCTACTTAGCTACTGTGCTTAACCTAACCTGTAGCACACCTAAAATGCCACCTTTTCAACCCTACTATTTTTCTCTGAACAAATTGGCCAAGTGGATAACAGCATGCTGCCAGAACTAGGACTAGGCAAGGGACCAAATGTACCCTTTTAAGACCTTACCTCCATAACATTTATGATCGTATACTAGAACAAAATTATATCAGAGAATCTGCTTAGAATCACACGCCACCATTCAGCTTCACAGTTTGATAGAGTAAGACGGTAATAAAGTTTATTCCTAGAGGGAATGAAAATGGAGGTGACAGAAATGCTGATGCTCTCACTTCTTCAAATCTACACTAATTGTCTCCCAAATCTTTGCATACATTTCCAGAAAATCCACATTCATAACACATCCTAATGTTTGTTTGGGAATGCTATAAACCTGCATCAGTCAAAAAGTTATCAAATAATTAACTGTTTCTGTTGATACTAGTAAAACACATTTGTAAGCATTTTTGTTTGGTCTCCCCACTGACTTTAAAATGAAAAAGAGCTTTGCAATATAAAGAAAATACAAAAGAAATACAAAAGATTCTACCAGCATTTCAGCCATTTTCCCTTAAGTATTTTCAAAACACAAATAAATTCCTTTAAGTCTGGTGAATTTTAAATATTTAAAAAAAAAAACAACTCTTTTTTCCCCTTCTATTTTAATCTATTTTCCACAGGCAATATCTGTCAAAAGCACTGTCTATGCCTCTTTATTGATATACATGGATTTTTATTTTGGAGTTTTTTAAGTAAATGATGACAAAAAGCAATCTTCTCCACAGAAGCTGCCAACTGAAATGTTATTACATTAACTGACATCTGGAAAACCACAATATGTAGAATATCAAATTTGTTGCACCATCTGTGAAAATAGAAGGAGATAAGAGCTGATAAAAAGGACTGACAGAAGCTAAGAAAGTAGCAGTACAAATATAAAACTATGACTTCAACGAATGCAAGAATGCAAGGAAAAGACTTGGCCACACATTGGTATCAAGGAATTCATTAAGGAATAAATAGGAACAAAGAAAGAACATTTTACTTCACAATAGGTAAAAAAGGAATCGTTTGACCAAAAAAACCCAAAAGAATGAAGACTGCAATAATTTATTAAGGCTACCCTTGCATTTTACCCTTGCATTTTATGTCTTGGAATTTCATTTGCCATATACAAATAATTATAGGCAACATCCAATGTTCATAAGACACCAGAATTAAACAGGTGGCAGGTCTGGGAAAGTAATAAATGTACAGACATTTGCATGAGATTTTATTTTCAGAGAGGAACTAATGAATCTCAATGGAGAGTGAGGGTAGAGCACAAAGAATGTCTGAAGGGAACATTTCATTATAAAGGTTCTATTCCTTCAAAAGGAAATATATGAAAGTTTGGATCCAAGTGCTACAAGGATGAACAGAATACTTCCCCTTAAATTCTACATGACCTGGATTAGCAAGAGTGAAAATTATGGCTGAAGTGCATCAAAACTGACATACAAAAAGTAATGAGTGCCAAGGGTGACACAGGCCAGACAATGATAATATCTGAAATGTACAAAATGAAAATTGCTGCCTAACTGATTTAAAACACCCTTTTGAAAACTGTAAGAACATACAATGAGGAAAGAATACAGTTGCATTTTGAACTGCAAACAGAAGACCAGGCAGGGAAAAAAAAACCCCACTTTTCTTGAGCAGAGGTAAGTTATAAACAGAAGAAATCAGTGTAACTACATGTCACAGGTTCCTAAAGAAAATGTTCCAGCATCGGGTACTTCGCAAGGAGAAAAACTGTGTAACACATAAGGGGAAGTACCAATCAGTAAGGACAAGTTTCAAGGATCCAGCCCACAGAAGTAAGTAAGATGAAAGATACAAACTGTTTATGAAATATTGGTAGTGAAATGGTCAAATAGGGGATGAACAGTTTACAAAAATCTCAAATGCTATTGAGAGACTAAAAATGCTTTATGATTTACATTTTTAAAAATGTTTTCTATCTAGGCATGCCATAGTATTCTAGAGTGGTATATTAAACTATAGGAAAGACCACTTATTCTAGAATCTGAATGTCACTTTGATACACCCTTTCCCCCATTATTTTCAGCGTAAGAAATATTATTAGATATCTTCTCAGAGAAGATGGGCTGCAGGGAAGAACTATATCAGAAACACCTTCTTGCTACTGCTTTGTTCTGTCTTTTCTGTGTGAAGGTTAATGGAAAAGTTAGTCATTTCCCACTGATACTAAATGCTTTATTTACTTGAACTTCAGGACAAATATGATGAAAGAACTTCCTTTCTGAAGTTCCTATCACTGGGAACCTTGAGAACTGTAATGATTGTATCTTTGGGGAGTAGAACAAGATGGGACCAAAGATGATTGTATCTTTGGGGAGTAGAACAAGATGGGACCAAAGATGATTTGCAATGTAAAATAAAAGGTTAAAATAAAGTTAAATACCTAGTGGCCATTTGAAGGTCAGTTTACTGCAGATCCTGAAATAATCACATTAAGCAATTAATTCTGCATTATCTCCCAGACACATCAAAATCTATCAGATTAGATTAATAGCACTTTGATTGCTTAGACCCTTACTACCAAACAGAGATCAGAAAAGGGAAATAAATATTTTCCTATTTTTTCTTCTCTTCAGTGATTAGATAATGATTCTGGGAATCACCTGGAATTAGATAATTATAAATGGGATAAGTGGGAAAAGCAGGAACTACTTACCCATTTCCCTTCACCAAAACCAAGTGATTAGCAATGGCAAGAGCTAAGGACAGCGAAGGGACTTGCTTCATCTCTTTCCTATATATTAACCAAAGAAGACACACAGATACGTACACCTTCCATTCTAAACCCCAAGTCAGTGCAATGCCCTTGGTGTGGGCTGCTGCAACTGTATTTTAAACCTTGAAAAGATTTAAATGAAAGTCTTTTTCTAAACAGAGTGATGTAATCAGGACTGCTGTGCAGATCGCCACTATTTTGACATGGATCTACTTCAATTCATAATCATAACCACTACGTTTTCATTACTGTATTTCACACAGCACAAGCTGTGTGTCCAGTATCTTTAATTTCTTCCCTAGTACTTCTGAGCAGCAGGCAATGTGAAACCCTTTTCCTTGCAGTAGTTATATATGTAACTGGCTGCAGAAATCAGCTACCTAACTTTGTTTATATGCCTAGGAAAACCAGGGTGCACTTTTAATATAACAAATTTAACCAAGTCCATCTGGACCTCAAGCTGTGCTCATCATTCCTGTACGTGATAAAATAGTTTGCCCATCTCAGGGAATTTTTCTGACAGCTTACTGAAACCAGTTACTGTCTAATCTGTAAATGAGACAGAACTTCTTTCATCCACATGTGTTTTCTCTTAGTATCTGGGTGGTTGAAAGATCATCACCGCAGATGTATTGCTCTGATAATGGAATACACTAGCAAAGTGAAGCATAAGAATATAATGTAACCATTGTTGTCATCTATCTGTACTGACAGATATAAATAAGGCCACCAGCACTGTATTTTTAAAAATAAATCTCAGAGCTGCAATAAATTCATAAGGAAAGAGTGAAATGCCAACTTCAGATTATGAAGTATTCAATTCCCACAGTTAGTCATGGAAGAATGTAGGAAATTTGAGGGTAAAAAGAAATCAGAAATCACATCTAAAACTATTCTTTGCCTTTGGTTACCATTAAGTATTTACCGCAGACCTTTTTCACTAGTAGTCCAATAATTTCAGAGATTTTATAATTAGTGATACAAAACTATGATCTTCCATAAAGAAAGTATGCTTTCTGCAAAGAAATGTCACTTACCATGAGTCAACTTCCTTCATTCTTTTTACATTTAATTTGAAGTGTTGCTGCTTGCCGTAGGATTAGATAGGCCAATAATACCCTTTCACAAGAAGAATCTTGCTTGACCTCTGTGTGCACAGTTTTCACAATTCTGACATTGGTCACAGAGATATTTCATGGGAATAGGAAAGTTAGACTGTGCCAAACTGACCAATTTTGGCTAACTTTGTGAGGAGCCTGGGAAAGAAGTCATTACCCTCCCAAGCAGACTGTGCGCTAAGGGAAGAGAGGTTCCTCCAGAAACTGGTTTAAGTACATTCCTGATCTGTGTCGTCTCCTAGTCATCCAAGAACAACTAGCCTCCTGAATTAGCCTCCCGAATTCCCCATTTCTGCACAAACCTCATCCTTCCAGTCTGATTATAACCTTCCCCTGGGGCCTCCATTTACCTTAGCAAAACAACCTGCGTATGCAACCTGTAGAGTCCTAATATAATTTGGTGCCTGTTTCAGTTTTGCTGACAAAGGGCTCAGACACTGTATAAAGTAACTTGCCTTCAGTGGCACACAGAATGGGATCAGACATAGTAATGATCACAGATGTTGATCATTACTGAGGACATCTTAACCTGGAAATGAGGATGAGCACCATCATCACCACCATCATCACAATCACCACCACCAGGACCAGTCTTTTAAATTAGAAGAGTGAGATGCTAGCTCAAAACTTTCCTGGTCTTCAGCAGGGCTTGAATGCTACCATCTCTGCAATCTGACCATCTTCAGTGTGACTGCTCAGAGGTATTTCCTCTCCCATGAATAATCTGTATTTCTCTTGGAGAAAGTGAAGGGCATCACCTTTTCATATTTGTTTAATAAAGAAAATATAACAGCTTTCTACCTCCTAGGAAATAAAACTGAAATTACTCAATCTGCTTACTACACCTTAGCTGGAAGCAACGAAGAAGATAACTTTTCTCATAGAATATTCTAACCTGAAATAACATCAATTATTAATTGAAACTAAGACATAGTTTCAAATACTTAAAGTACAACACGAAATGTAATTGATTACTGAAGATTTAAAAAAACTTATGAAGTCTATAAAAAACACCCACCTTTTTCGGCATATATATTTTGCTTTAGCATACATGTATGCACACATACAAACACAAGGATATCAAATGCACTTAAATGCAGAGTGCATCAAAAAGACATCTTTATTTCCCAGGTGTCTAACAAAGTAGGTATGTGTAAGTCTTCCATTAAAAGAAAATACCCATGGTATAAGAACATAATTTTCACAATACCCTTGAAAATTTACTCAAATTAGGATTGAAACATTTTGCCATTATTGAAAAAAGATTAATGTGCCATTCACATGTTAGCAGCTATATTCATTATCTGGCTTCTGCCATAATAATACAACATTTTTTCCTGTTTCTTTCAAAAACCTGAAAGAACTTTTTCTAGGTCATAAAAGACCACAAGTCAATTTAATGGAAAATACTCTCTGTTACGTGCATAAGCCAAATATTTTTTCCAAAATATACACCATAAGGGATTTTCTGCCTTGAGGCTTGTACATACCAAACCTTTCCACAGTTATGTCAGAAATGTTAGAAAACAGAAGGAATCAAAATTTTTTAAAAACATATTCAGAACTGTAACACAGTAATAATAAAAAGGCATACCTGTACAATAAATGTAATAATAAATAGTTTTAAAAATTAACATTCATTATGAAAGGATAAATAGCTTGTTTTATCAACAGCACATCAGAAGAAAAGTAAAATTACTCCATTATTGATTGATAGCAGATTGTCTATTGAGTTGATAATTTCATCTGGACAGTGTGAAGAATGTACATTAATATACACTTCAGATTTTATCACTTTTCAAATTTCTCTATTCAGTGAAATATGTAGGTTTCAGTATCTGCATGAAAACTATTTTTTGCCAAAAATATCTAAAGGCCTCAAGTGTCCCATGGAGCAGTCATGTGAGTTCCTTAGGACCTTCTAAATCATGAGCTCCCATCAGCTCAGTTATGTTGGTTGCTTCTGTAATTACTGCTGAGACACATCTGAGGTGAAAGCAATCATGGAAATCAGTTTGGGGAATCATGTAAGCTACCTGTCCACATTTCACATAGCAAAAAGTGGGCAAGACGCAAGATTAATTTCAGAAAAGTCATCTTTTGATTTTTAATTTTATATTTTGGTTTCTTTCTAAAAAGAAGCTTTTATTTACTCATTAGCACCTTTAAAGTAAAAATGTCTTTTAGAGAGATTTTTTAATAATTTTTCAAATTATGTTTTATTGGGAAAAAATTAATTTAATTAAATGACTGCTATGAAAAGAAGTGCTAAGTCTACCACAGAGATCTGTGTATGTTTATATATACCCATCTATTTGTGGAAAACTTGTTTTCACATGTAGTCATTTTTCTTAGAAGGGGACATATTATTTTACGCTTACTTCTTTATATTACTTCAAAACAGTGACAAATGAGAAAAATCAAATGTGTATTGAAAAAAAGTAATTCTGTTTGTTTCTAAGCTCGAGGGCTCCTTGTTTCACTAGCAGTTTAGAATACTAGATGTATTTACAGCAGAAGATAGAAACTTTTAATCTAGGCGAAAGTTTTTAGTAGTAGGCACTTTTCTTTATCCTTAAAGACTTAAATGAAAAACATATGGAGAGAAGAAACCATCCTGTCTCAGGCAATACAGAAGTTTATACTGACAAACATCAAACTTCTCTATATGCGAAAGCAAACAGAATAAATCTTGGTTTCAATTTACAGACAAGAAATAAGAAAGAAGGGATCAATCTTGGTCTAATGATTTTTTGCACAGAAATATTTTACGCCTGAAACACAGATGTGAATAGAAATTTAATCAAAGATTTGAATTATTTTAAACTCCTGCATTAAAGTGGAAGGTCTACAGAACACTAAAGCAAGTAGAAATTTTTTTAAACCAGCCTTAGAGTCACTCTACAAAAGCATACATGGGGTGATCTGGGACATGGAATGACTGCCTTTCCTCTTAATCAAGCATGTTTTAACACAGCAAAGTAAAAGAGGAGGGAAAGTGCAGAAAGACCATGAGATCTCAGGGAATTATAATGTAAAGCTTAATAGAAGATTCATCCCCTCTTTGCCTACCATGTGCAATCGCTGTCATCCAAATAGTCAATAAACTGCTTTATCCAGGCTTTTTTGGAAAAACCCTTGCAATATTCACAATGTATAAATGAACACTAGAATTATTTTTTGTTATTAAAAATTCACCACGGCTAAATTACAAAATCAGGAAACGTTTCAGTTCTTTTACCAAATTATAAACAAAAAACAGTAACCAAAGGTATTTACAGAAAGCTGGCTAAGTTCTTAATTCCACTGGTTAAAGCTGTGAACACTTAATTCCTGTATAACAAGATGTTATTGCCTCTCATACTGTATTAAATCTTCCTCATAAAGCAGAAATTCAACTTTGGAAAATACTGAGAATGGTCAGGCTCTTCTAGGACCACACCATAATTTCCTAGATTACATGTTAATAGTATACTTCACAGAGAAAGAATTCAAAGACATTAATTTTCAGTAGCAGAGAAAATAAAAGCGTTTTGCTCCATAATGTCCCAGCCAAACATTAGTGTATCATAATTTTTGCATCAAATGCGGTAATTAAAATGCTGTCAGCAACACTTTCCTTTAAAATATTTTTAAAACACTTCTAGTTTCAAGACACAGAATTCCATCAAGCTGAAGTGTTAAACGTTTTGTCAATTGAAGAAGAAATAAGTTTATTATAAACATAAAAGTGTAATTTATGTGAATGGACTAAAGAACCAGAATCTCAATATATTATTCCGATGCTTTTAATCCAACGTAGATCATTGATTTACCACATTCTACACATACAGTTGTTCAGTCAGTCCACAAAAACATTTTAAACAAGGACATAAAAAGTGAAACAAGTACTAAACCCAGCAAAACAACAGACAAAACTCTTCAGTAAGATCCACAGTTCACGTGGTGAGAGATGTGTATGGCTTTTTTTTAATTCCCCAGTAAAAATATACATTGTTAGTAATCTTTCCACTTAAATAGGTATTTGTGTTTCAAACTCATTCTTCTGTAGTGGCCTTTATGCAACTCCCTTCTGAAAATGTTTTTGGATGCAGTCTGAAAGTAATGTAATTCAGCAATTAAGGATTCTGCTGAGTGCTTTGCTTTCTCAAAACTAGATAAAAACCTGGTCATGTAAAAGAAACTAGATTAAGGCTATTTATTCTTCTTTTTAAAAAACATTCAAATAGAATTAGGCCCTCAAAACTCAGAACATGTGCGAATAAAGAGAGTTTATACCAAATAAAAGTATTAATTTTGCCATTTCCCCATGTATTTTGCTAATTATTGGAAACTGTTCACTTACATGTGGAGCTGGGTATGTGAAGAAACCATGAAAATAACCAGTATACGAACCACATGGTGTGCTAGCTGCCTCTTATTGTACAATAGGCATAAAAATCAATAATAAAGTAAAAGAAAGGCTTACAATTAAATAAAATTGGAACTAAATTTAATTGGGAATGTTCTCTGCTCTCACTCAAGCTTTACTCCCAAGAAATGCAGGCTTACTACCAAAAAACACATTGAATCTGCTGCGTAAATAGCTAAAAAAGAAAAGAAAATGAATGGCCTATTTTTTGTACAAAATTTTTTCGAACAGAAAACCAGAAATCTACATCTGAGAAAATTAACATTTAACCTACCTTGACTGCATATCTTGGTGTGTTTTGGACTGGCTGATTTCAGCTGGAGTTGAAGGGACTTGCTGTTGTAGCTCCACCAAAGACTGGTAGTACTGTTGCTGCTGATGTTGTTGCTGTTTGTACCGAGACAAACTGAAAAACAGCCCTAAAATGGCTTTCAAATTTCCATTCCTTATTTCTATTAAAAAAAAAAAAAGAAAAGAAAAAGGAAGTGAAAACACTTTGGTTTTAGACTGCAGTTTTGTAACAGTCATACTAAAATATCTCTGTATATGCCAACAGCTACATTTGTGTGTTTTGTATGTCTTCATTTACCTCTGACAGCAGAGACATTTTAGGTGTCACTGACCGTTTATTTTTTATTATAATTTTTGTTTATTTATGTGTCAGTGTTGCAATAAACACCTATCTCTACAACACCCTCATGATGAGTAATTTGCATGGTCATAAACAAGAGTATACCCAACATTACGTAAAATGTATCTGAAATGAATACACCTGTCTTAGCAAAGTACAAATAATCTAATTAAGGAGAATTTCATTCAGGAAAATCTGAATTAGATATACATCCCTTCAAACCTCATGACTTTAAATTACTCTTTTTGCTTTTGGGGCAAATTCTGTGGACATTGGTAATAAACAGTGGGTTCTAGAAAAATTGACAAGACTATATGGTAATGGTTCTTGTGGGTGAGCACAATATGAGAGAAGAGAATGAATGGAAAGTTGATTTTAAAAAAGTTGACTGTAATGCTCATGATTACATCTCTGAACTTTCAAATGACATAATTTTAGAGCATTCTATTTTATTTTGCTATTTCTGATGATGAAGACTTCAAAACTACAGCTTTCAGAAGGCTAAAACAGCTACCTGAAAACAATTCTGGTGAACTACAGTAGCATCCCTCTGTCTCCCATTCCTTTTTTAGCCTTTGCCCAGCCTGAGATGGGATAATGTCAGTCTTTGCTGATAAAGGATCTCAGTGTCAAAAAAGAAACCTCAGTAGACTTTAATGAAATTATCTGCAGCATGTAGGTCGGTTCATAACCTCATTATTCATTTTCTTTGGCACTGACCATCTTGTGAAAGGTTTTTATTAGAACTATAGGTTTGCAACACTGCAATCTTTCTGCCTTCCCTGCAAATCAAAATACTGAGCTGTTTGTGGTACACAGCTTTCTTAGGTAAATTTTCAAGTTGAATTTATACAAAATTACTGTCATTTTCATGTCTTTTAAACCATATTAATTTTTTTTCCATAGGATTAGGTGATATATGAATACATATACTACCAGGCCAGCAAACACTGGAACTTTTATGCTCACAAACTGTTCTTCAAAAGCAAACCAAATCCTGCACACTGGAATATACTTTTCAAAATGTAAATTTGTTCTAAGCAGCCATACTTTCTCATCCTCCTAGGGAAGATGCTGCAGGATTTTTGATTATCAGTGAGACCACCAGAGACACGAAAAACTTTCCCAGCAGGAGTAAACTCTTTAGGCAAATATGCCTTTTGCAGTCTCATGGGTTTCAAGGAACATCATTGTCAAGGAATACAGGAAACTTGTATTTAAAATTATCCTAACCCACCCCCCCCCCAAAAGAAACCAACCAAGACCACGGAACTATCTGTGAGAAAGATCCTCTCACTATTTAAATTTTTAAAGCATTTACTTGCTTATTTACATAGTACAAACAACGATAAGAGTCTTAGAACGGCTCTCTGCCCTTACACAAAGCGAAGTGCAGCGCTATGAGCAGCTCAGACAACCTGCACTTGCTCAGCCTCGAGAGCTGCGTCACTACACTTTATTTCCCACAAGCCCTGCCCTGTCACCTCCCCTAACCCTGCCCTGTCACCTCCCCTAAGCCCTCCCCAAGGTCGGAGGTGACTGGCTGGACATTGTGTCAGTCCCTTCAACTGGCTTGTTGCTTGCTTCCAGTTGTCTGGGATCTTGCCATAGACTTGGTCTTTATCCCATGATCTCCTTGCATTTATCCCTTTATGCAAAAATCCCACTCAAACTCCTCCTTTGATTACATCCCCAGTGTTCTAGAACATTCTAATCCTCCCTATCATTGAAATATATTATGAACCTAAGCTATAACTATTAACTTACAACAAAGGTATTAATTTGACACGATATCAACTGCCCAAAATCACAACCATTTGCAACAAACTCATTATCCTTCAACAAATGAACAATATCAACAACAANTGCCCAAAAATACAACCATTTGCAACAAACTCATTATCCTTCAACAAATGAACAATATCAACAACAACCATTAGAACCACACTTTGATCATAACCCCTCCCACCAATTAATTATCATCTGCAAAAGCCAACTCCAACAGCCTGTTTTTAACACTATCCACTTTAAGCAGCTCTGATTTGAGAAGATTGTCGGTACATGACACCAGTTTATTTATTCTTATCATTTTGCATCACTAAATGCTTAGGAAAAGAATCCTTTGTTAAATCTCACTCAACACTTTTTAATCTTAAAATTTCGCTGCTTTTGTGTTAAACTATATTTTTAATAGTTTGAGAGAAGGATGCTACCAGTAATTTTTTTTCCTTACTTTTAAATGATTTAAAGTTAGAAGATTTCTCACAAGCAAAAAATCCAGAAACTTCTAATGTGTACTAAACATGTACTTGGAAATGAGAAGATTGTTTTTCTTTGTAACAACTGTATAATTATTTATCAATTGGGCTCTCAAGCAGAGATTCAGCAATCAAGATTTGAAAATTACTTTTGTTTTCTAGACCCGTTTGCTCAAATGTCATAATGAGGTCATAAACTGTTTGTGAAATCTTCAAAACTTGTTAAACTTACGTTTTGTTGTCCCAGAACACTCCTGCTCATTAATAAATGACCCAGTAGTAATAAAACATATTTACCAAAGCTTATTACGAGAAAATCAATTTCTTCTGCCCCTAAAAAATTGTAATATTCAAGATTATGCATACTTAAAATGGTATATTTAAGGGAATCACACTTCTGCTGTTCTTTGAAGAATATCATTACAAAGATAGTAGTTGATTTACGCCAAGTTCATGACCAACTGCGTAACAGGAGGATGAATTTTATTCCTACTTCAGCACTAAATTTGGTTTGAAGAATAATGGGCATTTTTAATCAAAGTCCTTGCATTTAGTCCTATGTAGTATTATTGCTTTTAGTAGTATATGAACTTAAGGCAACACAATTGAAGCTCATATCCTATTAAAATTATATACCAAAGCAAAACAAAGGCATTACAAAATGCACACAGATTTTGATTTTAAAAAGTACAGAAAATGTGTCACATACCATGTCAAGGTATTAAACAATGATGAGTATCCTCAAAAACCAAATTCATCCTATTCACATATTTGATTCGTACTTTATATGCAAGTAAAAACCAGAAATTCTAGTTCTAAATAATTTTGAGGTAAATGACAACATGCAAACTTTCAGTATTCTCTTGCAACAAGACACAAAGGTTCTCTTAAATCACTTAAGGAGCTTTCCACAGTTTGACAATCAAAGTGAATAGATAGTACACCTCATGTCTGTGTTTAAAGTCCTAGAAAGGTTCAGACGGTGAAAGATAGTAAATCTGAGTTAATTTAAAAACCAAATAGTTGTTAGCATTCCAAATTTCTTCTCCATTAATCTTCAAGAATTCGACAGAAATTACCATCTCTGGGAAAAAAAAAAATTCCTTCCAGCTTTTCGTTGTGCTACACCCAAAACAAAAATACAGGGTTGCATCTCATTAATACCTGTTACCTATAGCTACCATAGAGGTCAAATGGATTTTGAAGGTGTGCAGCACATTGCAGAACTGCTTAATTTGCTACAGGAAAAAGAGTTACATGCATTTTATTAATTCACTTGCCTCTTACATGAACAAGGGAAATATTACATAGTAAGACAAACGATATTTTCAATGGCTTTTGTTTATTACATTTATTAATTTAGTTGCAACCATGTTAGGCAATCACTTGAAGTGACTAATACAAGCAGAATAACTGAAGCAGCAAAACCTTTCACTCACTCAATAGGAGACATCAAAGTAATACTATAATTTTCAGACTCATCTGGACAGCATTACTACTAATAATAAATTTGCTGAAACAAATAGTCTTCCCACGGTTTATTTAACTGAGCAAGATTCTTATATTCTTGTTTGTTGTTTTGAATCAAATATATGAACAGGTTAAAAAAAGTATGCTCGGGAAGGAATATTGTGGAGGTAACATAAAAAGATTAATACTATTGAAAAAATGTTGTTTTAAAACATTGTCTCAAGCTTCATAAACAAGAAATTTCTTGCTTCAATTTCAAGGGAAAATTAAATAGAAACTCTCTCACTTGCTATCACTAATATATATTTGCATGCTGTTCAAAACAGCTGGAGCTTGGTATTTAGGTGCAAGTGATTTGTGTTAAGAAATTTAGCGTTCAGAAGAAAATCTTGTTATTTGTTCTGATGATTTGTTTCTCTTACCTTCTGCAGAAAGACCTTGGACATTTACGCCTCTGGCTGCCAGAAAGCTAAGGCAGACATCAACATTCTCAATCTGCAACATGAATAGAAATAACAAGCAGCATAAGACTATTTGACAAAACTTAGAAATGTTGGGAGAGAGGAAAAAAAAAAAGAAACTGCCCAGGAATGAATACTTTACATTCATTGCATACTACAGCTCTTTACCAAAGTTTAGCAAGAATGATTACTGCTAATTGGGGAATTGATATAAAGCTTTCATTGTCCGCTTTGGTGCTTAAAAACAATTCAGAAATGCCCGATCCAGAATGGCATGCTAGCAACTCAGCAACCCACCTAGTTAACATAAAACTGGATTTTCTGTGCTACAAACAAGCAGTAATGAAAGCAACCATAGAGAATTAGACACTGAATATGTCTGGATATGCGAGTGGCTGAGCTTACGAAAAAATGTAAGCAAAAACCTCCAACTATGTTAGCAAAGGTACTTGCTTGGGATGATGTAGGATTCTGTGAAAATGATATTACTCTCACTAGTTGTTGTTTCTCTGATTTATTTTCTTCAAATCTTACAATAAGGAACTTTAATTTGTTTAATGAAGAGTACTTGCTTAGTAAAGAACATGGTGCTGGCTTCTCTTGGTGGTTTAGAAGAAATCTACGGTTACCACAGTGAGCTTCAGGTACAAAAATGTAGCCTAAATGTAGATCAATAAAAGTATAAAACTTTTGCTTCTAAAATGAATAATCACAGAACTGACTGCTTTCATGTGTCTAACAGATAAGGGAGACAGGGTGGTCTAAAAGGTTCTCAAGTCACCATCCTCAGCTGATTACCCCAGTCCTTCCAGGACCTGTGAAGGAATAGTCATCTACAGATGTGAAAACTACCACCTCTGTCTATAAATATGCTGCTATGAAAACAGAAAAATTATGTATAGAGAGGTGTTCTGTATCAAGTGGCTTCAACAGATTTGATTTTAAAATACTTTTTTAGGTGGGTGGATTTATTTCAAGGCAATTGGGACCACAAAAATAAAACAAAATTTTAACAATATATTTTAAATACCTATTATCAATGGAAAACATTAAAAATAAAGACTATTCAAAACTAAAAATATAAGCCCGCAGTAGCTCAAGTCCATGCAGTTATTTTATTAGAATATTTACATGTTTTACAATGTCTCATCAACAGTTTTCAACCATCAGAACATAAGGGGTAAATTCATTCCTCGAATGAAAGCTACTTGATCCCTGGCAGTATCTTTTCTCATCTAGGATAGTCTTTTACTACTGTCACCTTTCTATACTGCAGTTCTGCCATTATTCTCTGGCAATGGTAGTGGCTGAAAGCAACTAAATATGCTTTATACTTCTGACCGTAGAAATATATATTACAAGTTCACAGACTGTCTTGATCCATGGGTATAAATATATACATACCTGCAAAATATTTAGATATGCTCTTCAAGGACAATAAATGTCAAAAAAAATAAACACATTTTTAAGAAGTCTTTTCAAACCTTGATTTCAAGAACATGCTAACATTCATAGGGAATGATAAATAATCTCTTTACTGAATCAATTACAGAAGAAAACCAAAACCCAAAGTCTGAGCTAAACTAATGAAAGTTACTAAAAAATGGGGTTTCCCCACAAAGTTTTCATAAATCATTTTGGTGGGTGTCACCAATTTTCACAGCTTTGACTATGGAATAACCATCCTAAAATGAATGGGATTACTCCAGCTCTGGCCAAGCACAGTCACTGCAAAAACCCAGGCATTAAACCATCATTTTCTTAAGTGTTTCTTAAGTAGTTTTACACCATGAAAAAACACCAAATTAACTAGGTCATTTTGTTCAGATATAGAGACATGACACAGCTAAATGAGTTGCAAGCTGGCTGCCGCTAAAATGGGAAGATCTGATTCTTCTTCACCTCTTCTTCCTCCCAGATGTGGGAGCCCTGCTGCTGCTGCTGGGCTTCAGTGCTTCTCTGATCATACCAGAAAACTTCGCGCAGAAAACTCACCCAGCCAAAAAGCAAATGGATTTCATCATTCCAGTTTCCCGTGTGGTCAGATAAGCACAGGAGCCAGCAGTGCAGAGGGTGTGTCCCAGCCTGAGTAAAGCATGGTTTGGGAGAGGAAAGGGGAAGTGAGAAGGAGGGACAGGTGGATGGAGCCACTCCTGGTGGCAGCAGTGCGGCGCTGGGCTGGCTCAGCCCTGAGCACCAACCAAACCCCTGCACCAGTTGAGAAAACAGTGCATGAAGAGAAGATTTCTACTCGAACTTTAAACAATGCCAACTACATAAGAAAAAATTCGAACAGAAATTTTTCATCCCTGAAGAATTAAAAAGAAATGAAGATTCATTTGGATTTTAGCTGTATAACTCATTGGGTCTTTGAACTTTCAAGCAACCATAATGCAGTATCAATTACTTAAAAAATCAGAAACTCTGCTCTATAACTTAGTGCTGGAAGCCAAAGAGAGGGGGAAAAAAAGGAAAAAAAGAAAGAAAATCACTACAGTACATCAGTAGCATTCATCTCCAAATAACTGGAACAAAATTTCCTCATGCATATTCTAGTTTAATCAAGCGATTTTTTAAAATGGACATGTCCCCTCTGCACATTCTGTTTTTCAGGAGACCGCAGATACAACAAAATGTAATTCATTGGAGAAAATTTGAGCCCTAATGTGAAAACATCTCAGTATCTATCTGCAATACCGAATATCTAGTAAATAAGAAACCTAATACCTAAATCTTCACATACATTTAAGGTGAAAAATAACCTATAGAAATAGCACCTGGTTACTTTATGTGTCCACTTTTACAGGATGTGTCTTTGAAGTCATGTGTCCTAAACTCTCAGACAAAACTAATCATTACCACTAACAGCAATGACTCAATATGCTGCAGAACTCCAAAGCAAATTCTGTTTTGTTTCAGAGCTCACCAAGAGAAGTGTAACAGAAGCCCTGGGTCCAAAGTCACCCTTTTGGCAGGGGTGTACGAAGCAATAGCAGTGGCCAACTTTCAGACAATAGACTGGGGTTGCACTGTTAGCCTTATAATAAAGTCTTGTTTTGACTTGTGAATTGAGCAAGTTTGGTGTGGCAACTCACAGCCACATAATACACTGAAAATGTCAGAAAACAACTCATGCAGTCAGTTTTCTGACAATAACTGTGCTTACTACACAACTCTCAGAAACTGTTAGGGGATTCAATGAGACATGCATTAATATATTCTTGGGTTATTTTCACTTTCTCTCCTCCCCAGCCTAGAAAATGCTAGCCCTCAAGTTGTCCCATTTTGAAGCTTTCAGTGTGTCTCTAAATATTGCTTTAATTACCTACTTCTTGCCTTGGCAAACCAGTTATTCTTTGAACTCAAACCCAAGCAGCCCCAAACACTTTTTCTTCGAATTCACTCACAGATGAGAGTAATTTTGCAATTACAAAAGTTCTAACAGATTTCAAGCAGCTTCCACTCTTCAGTACTGTTTCAATCAAGAGTGCTATGAATTCCTGAAGTTCATGTTTATATAAGTAGTTAGCAATGAGATTATTATTCACTGGGGTAAACTCCTCCTAGAGTAAACACTGTACATGTAGAACTCTATTGCTTCTGTATCAGTGACTGAAGATTTTGTCGTGTAATACAACACAGACACCTGACAAATTTTGTATCTTACATATGGCCACAATTCTGTAGTGAATTTTCCTTGCAAAAAGAACTAGTTTATAGTAGAGGTTTTGTCTATCATTATAGCAAATAGTATCATCAGAACTACAAGGTGCTGTGGCACAAGATATTGCTCATTACAGTATATACATTATAGATACTATATTGAATAGCAAACCTGCAATATTAAAAACCTTAACTATAAATAGGATAATTAATGATATAATAAACTTTGATTACTATATAGATATTTGCCACTTAGCGATTCAGTTAATCATGTTGAAAGTCAGTCAACACTACATGAGATTGCTTTTCAGAGGTAACAAAAACCTAATACTGAAACCTAATCACCTCCTTACCAAAACTCAAGAGTAGTATGTCAAATTCCGAAGTGTAGCTCCAATATTGTGGGTAAAGATAAACTCGGCTAAGATGATGATAATTTAGGAATTAATTTGTGGGCGCCATCAGGTAGGTAACACCATTTGATGCTTTTAAAATTAAGCCTAATGAGTTATTCTTACAATATGCTAAGCTTTCTTCATAAATGTGATCCTTTTAATAGTATTCATATCCACAGCATCATGAAAAAAGCACCTGAAAATCTTAACTATTAGTGATCCCCAAGATATTTTTACCCTGACATTTAAGAGGATACAGTTCATATAATGATCTAAAAATAAGCAGAAATGTCACAACTCTGATAATATTTATAGATTAGGTGGCATGCAAAGAAGATACATTGCAAATATGCTGTCACATTGCGTAGTTGTTGGTAACCTGCTTTTGACGGAAAACTATTTGAAATTTAACTTATAGAAATAAATCACTAAGCCAGACTGGGGAACTTGCATGTAGATAAACAATAGCACGTAATACCCAGCAGTTAGCAGACTTACAGGAAGAGCTCATTTGTGGGATGTACTCACCAGTGACTCAACATATAGAATACGTCTATTTATTCATATTATTTTTGCTGTTACCAAGATTAGCTTTCATCTTCTTCGTCCGACACACAAAACTTTCTTCACTTCCAAAAAATAAAAATTAGTTGTGGGATGCTCAGAAGACAAGTAATTATGACTAACATAGCATTATGTGTGTGTATAAGAAGCTCAAAAAATATCCTGCCTTGACTAACTCTCTTTTATTAAGTTTATGACAATATAGTTTACGAGAACACATAGACATACACACAAGTTAGTTACTGTTCACCTACTTTGAGCTGGATTCTTCCTGAAGAATGGGACACCTTTATAAAAACAGCACATTATTATTACCACATAGTGTTTCTATATGTATATGCTCTTATATACTCTTGATTATTTTGGCAGCGTAAGTAAGGTAATTATTTCTGTTAACACTTCATTCAGCACTATCTTCCATAGTTCTGTGTGTTTGTTTTGACATTCTGATTTGTGACCCGATTCCCAGTAAAATCTGGCAAAGTATTTTCTCTGTAAAAGTTTTCTAATGTTGCTGATAGCTGATTAAGGACATTCATGGAAATAGTATTCCACAGAAATCCAGAGAATCACATACATACTCACTTTCCAGAACACAGAAACTCCATAAAACTCTTCAGTATTTGGTGCATTTTTTTTTCTTTTTAATTGCAAATATTAAATAGTACTCCATTGAGATTAGTATTACACTATGAGATAGTATTTGTCACAATAACTGTATTTCAAACACACTTTACCTACAAGTTTTCTTCCTAAATGTCTCCAGAGTATTAACCTGCATTGAGAGACATGCATTTGACTCTTCCTCTTGCATGGATATTCATCACTAATACAATTTGTGGAAGATTCAAGTGAATGCAGAATTAGAAAATATATTATTGTTGTTAGACACCTCCTTCTCTTTCAAGTTCTGTAGCACTGGTACAGTCAAAATAATACAAAAAATAAAATTCAGGCCTTACAGGTTGCAACCTGGACTCTAAATATTTACAATTCACATGTTGCATAAAATTAATAAAATTTTTAAAAATTGAAAAGCAGATAATATTTGTCTGATTTTAACAGGAATCAGTCATGGAAGGAGAAACACCAGCTCTTGAGTTCTGGCTGCTTACTTATTAGTAGGTGAAGTGCCAGTGATCTGGTCTCAATTGCAAGCTCTGAAGGGTCAGAGGTTCAGGCAAGCAAACAAGATGTCTTCATAAGTGAATAAAAGCTTTTCTGATGCGTGTGCTGGAGCTGGTAAGAGAACTTAAATGTCCATGTAGATTTAGCTATACAGAATGCTCTGGGAGAAACTGAAAAGTATTTCAAGGTGGAAATGGCCTAAACTCTGACTTTCCCTTGTCTAGTAGTACTATGAGAATTGGTCATGTACACTAGGACAGATACATGGTTAATCCTCACGCACATACTACCTAAACATACCATTCTTTGGCCGAATGTATGATCTTCCACAACCTGCTATGCCCAGAGGTGTTCTCAGAGATTTGAAAGGACAAGTTTATTTCACTTGCTGTTCTTAAAGGACTCATTCATTGTGACTTGTTGACAACGCACATGTCGCGTGGGAAACACCCAGTTTTTTGGTTTGCCTTGTAATTTTGTTCCTTGTGGGTTTTCATCCCAGCTGGTTTCACTAGTTTGTATTCATGTTTTGCCATGTTCTGTGCAGTAAAACGTACTTAATCCATAAAAAGTAAGCAATTATGATTTATTTGTTATAACATATGGTAAGACTTCCATTATTTGTAGAAGTACCAATCAGTAACCTCAACCATTATAAGAAGCACCTTCTATGCCATGTGCGCCATTCCATTCGACGCTGTCCTTGACTTACCTGCTTTCTGGGAAAATCTGTCATGAAATTTTACTTGCAAAACTGCCGTACCAGTTGCACTACACTATATGTTATCCCCAATGGCTGACCCCTAAGTATTCTATAAGAGAGGATCAGTTTTTAAATTTAAGAGTAGGGTTTCAAAGGAAACAATGGGAAATAGACTCATATGGGCTCATTTTGCAAGTATTATAATTGAACTACAACAAGCAAGGGTTTTTTTTATATATATACTGTGTAGATTAAACTAGTTTAACACAATTGAAAGAAAGTGATCTGCTTTCTTATCTCTTGCACATTTGAAGTTGTATGTTCTTGTTAACACGTAAACATGTTCATGCTAAATTAATTACAGACTGTCTAAAAATTGTATCTTTCCATCAATATTCATTGTGAAGAAAGTGTACAAAGTACTATTATAATAAAAATGATAAATTTATGATATTATAATATATTTAACTTATAATAAAAATTTTTTTACAAATACTACATAATAAGGACACTTTGAAGAGCAGACAACACCCAAAAATTCTTCCAATTTTGAAAGTAGATGCAATGGGAAGAAATGTGGCCCAGAGACATTATAATGACTCCTCAAAGGAAGGTCTGTAGTTTCAAATTTGCAGTTTCTGTGGAAGATGCTCGTACGGCAGGCTGCATGGTGCACAGTTCCCTTGGGCACAGACTACTGAGATGGAGTGAAATTTGCCATGAATTCTCAGCTTCCCTTGTAGAAATGGGGAAATTTGAAGAAAGGGAAAGTTGGGAGATAAACAAGCTAACAAAAATCATGCTGTTTACTTTCTGGTGATTTATTTCCCACAAGCTCCTACCACGGCAGCTTATCGAATAACTTTTTGTGACTACACTGGAAGGCAATGTCAAGTTTCCATGGGTGGTGTAAATTAGAAAACCCACCCAGATAAAACAGGTGTTAACAGTCCTGCTGGGAGATGTTTAGTGCATTCTGCAGATTTGCTGCTGCACGTGGCGCAGATTAAGGCACATTCCGCATTTCTATCCAGACTATGACCCATTTGCAGAGAGTTAAGCAGAACACACTGACACGCAGGCACGTTCAGCTTAACTCTTTTCTAGCAAACTTCTCATAATTTGCAGTAGAATAATTTAAGGAGCATTTAATAAAAGTATCTATCAGTGAACCATGTAGCTTCATTCCAAAAAACTGTTCCAAACTAAGCACTGACTTTGCAGTAAGAGACCATATATGCAAATTAAAAACTGATTTACTGGAGGCGTGTGGGGAGAATTTTACCTTAGAGCATAATAACTACTGGTATGTAGAAGTCCTCCCAGGCAAAAATTTTTAGGAAATGATGTTGGAGTTATTTAATAATTAGTTATTTTTTGAGGAAAAAATGACAGTGTTATTTAAAACTGAAATACCTTCCACTTCCTTTTCCAACAGATATTAAGGAACACGCACATCAAATTCTTCCAACATGCAGTCCAAACACGAAATATGACCAGTAAACCCAGAAATGTGAAAACAAATTAACTTCTCAAGTACTTGGAGAATTCAACAGACATATGTACTGACCTGCTGATAAAAGAATGTATGAGGTCACTGCTGAGGTCAAAGCAAGAGCTGGGGTGTGTATTGTTTTTAAGAAAATGGTAAAATGGGAATTGGATCCCTTCTGGCATGAATTACTGTCAGCCCTGTCAGGAACACAAAAGTGACAATTGGTGTTGCAGATTTTTTATCTAGCCCTCACTTGATGCTTGGTAAGCTTAGAGTGAATGTGAGATAATTTCTGTAATTGCAGAGACGATTTATTTGGTGGTGTTTTCTTTATTTGTTTGTTTTTTTCTGTCTGTACACATCAGCAAGTTAATGAATAATTTAGTTACTCTAAGTAAAAAACAATCCTAATCATATTTTTAAGATGGCCAAACAGATAATTATAAACATCTGCTGGTCATTTTCATATAAAACCAAAAAATGCTCTATCCACAAGGATGCAAAATTTTACTCTCCTCATCTATGTAATGGTGTGAGCTTGCTTCTCTTTGTCTTCCTTTCTTACTCACTCTTCTTTCTGTTTCTTGTCTTGTCTGCATTTACTCTCCCCCTTTTTATACAGTAGTCTCTGCAGGAGACATTGTAAAGCACAAAATACAGCAATGGTAATTTCTGAAATGCTTTTGTGCTACTGTAATAGAAATTGTGAGAGGAAAGTTTTAGATTTTTGATTGGAATATAGTGCTGAGTTTGAATGGAGGAAAACATGGATGTATTTCAATATGTTGCACACATTTCTTAGAAAGCTAAAATATGGCTGCGCAGCAGTATGGAAAACACAGGACAAAATTCTCTTCCAGTGTCTGAAAGTAACTTGCTACTTCAGGACTCTCATCTCCACAGGTCTGAGGCTACCACCACCGTGAAAGAGCTCTATACACACACTAAGAGCACAAAATTGAAGATAAATACTACTCTGGGAGGACCTTTTTATAAGGCAATGATGAAAAGAACTCTGTTTAAACAGTGTTTCTTAAAGCAATATACCACTTTAGTGAGCCTGTCTACAATCTTGTTTTTTGTTATGCAACACTTCTGAGTCAGCAAGGTGCCAGTGTCTAAATATTTATGGAACTTGACAGCTTCCGAAAATTGGAGGGCAATGTGAAAATGCACGCTTCTCTAAAACAGAGGAGTTTCTTTCCATTAGGTCAAAAGAGAGTCTTCAACAGTGTCCTCATTTACTAGACTCAATTAAACCTTTGAAAGCATTCCAGTTCTCACCTTCACCACTATTTAGTGCACAGCAACTTCATTTAACTCACTCAAAAAAGCTGCTTTTAGAAATAAGGGCAATACAACAAGTGACAGAACGAATCCTTAAAAAAGTAAACAGGTAAACTACGAGGCATTTCACTTCATCTCTTGAACTTTGCAATTGGAATCCATCCAGATGCACTTTGTGCTTTCTGAACCCTCTCTCTTGACTACACCAGAAGTCACAATGCTACAGCTTGTGCAGGAGAGACACTAGCTGTTTGCTCCTATCCATCTGGCCACTTGATTTTAAAAACATTCTAAGTCGTTGTGGTTTTTTTTCCATTAGATATATTTTGCATATTACCCTGGGAATATTTATAAAATTTATTTTAGTATTTATAGAACAGTAAGCTCCTCAAAAGAAAAGTGATAAAAAATTCTTGTTATTAGCAAACTCTAAAAGTACAGCCCAGAGTTTTCTGTAGGACTAAGGTTACAGCTTCCTCCAGCTGGAACTTAAAAGTCCTTGGGAAGATACATGCATAAGAGAACATAAGTTACAAGTTTTCTTTATGTTTAGCTTTCACATTACTGACTCAAAATGTTCTAAGCCCTAGAGAAAAAAACAGAAAACCTGATGATGAATTAACATCACAGGTTATTAAAACCATCCAGATTGAACCAGACATTTTTAGAAAACATAGGGATAATTCAAGAGACTCATATTCAGGCTTTCACTTTTGGTAGCGTACCTGAGCACTGCATTTTAAACCATGTTCAGCATAATATACATAGGAACACGAGGCCATGCTGTATATGTTTTCATGCCATGCCTCTAAACAGCTTTCATGCTTGCCTATCTCTTCCCCTTTCTCATAACTGTGGTAAGAATTTTTCACATTTTCACAAGATCTGGTGTCCAGACTCTCAGTCAAGGAAAATAAAAGCACCTGGAACCACAGAAGGCAGTGGGATATCTGCTTGTAAGCTCACCAGGGTCAATTTTTTTGTCTTGGCTTCTCAGCCAAATACTCTAAAAGAAACATCACAAGTGCTCAAGCCTATAAAATGAAGCCTCAACAGACACTTACTACTTGTTGTCACATCATTTCCTATTGTAGCCAACGAAGTGTAAAGTGTAGGAGGAAACGATTTTTTAAATAGAAAGCCAAGTGTTTTAAAGTTCCAAAATGCTGCCAGTATTACTTGAAAAAGATAAGCATTTACTAGGCTTTAGAGGGAACACATATTTTCAAATACATTAATTTATAAGATGCAACAATATAAATATTTTGAAACTGTTTATGCCAAGAAATCCAAATAGAAGCTTTATACGTACAAGAACTGTGAAAACACCCTTGCACATATGTTTACTCTGAGGGGTTACTGCTGATCTGCCCATGAACTAAGAGCTTTTACCAAAAGAAAAACAACAAGCACCTAATTTAAAGTTGTTATTGGGAGGAATTACTGAGAAAATCTGTGACAGGCAAAAGAGCTCACAAAGCTGGGATGCTGATTAGTTAGTTATGTGTACAGTTAGAATACAGAAGACTGTAACTATCTACCTTCATGAACTATTATTTATGAAAAACAAACCAAAACAATTACATGCAAATAGGTCTCAGTTCTCAAGTGTGGAAATCAAGGTACAAAGAAAATTCTTCTGGTGGTTTTTTCTTCCCTAGAGGTAAATGCTATTCGCATAACTCCATTGTAATTCCAAAGAAATGCTGAAGAATCAAGAGGTATGAATAATTTAAACCAGGTTCTAATTAGCTGACAATACAAGCCTAAACAAAGTATAATATAGAATTAACTACTGCCGAAAGCTGCGATCTAAAATACAAATATATTTATATTTCAGGAAGACTGTTCAGGTTCACCTTTCAGAACTTTGCTGGTTTGGTGTTGGTCCAGATGCCACCTGAAAGAGTTGCTGGGAACTGCACAGGTAAACAAATGCTTTCAGTTGATACAAACTATCAAAAGGCAAAAAATATTTGTGATCAGTTTGTGAGACTGAACACAACCTAGTCCCAACAACAACAAAAGAGTATCTTGGACAGATTCCAAAAATGAACCCTGCCCAGACTAATACATATCCAGACACTGGGCTAACTTAAAATAAGTTCAGCTTAAAAAAAGTATAGGTCTGATTTATGTCATGTGGTCATCTGTTGATCATATGGTTAGCAGACTCCTCAGACTAGGAGTGTTTTAAAAAATTCCTGCACGTCAGAAAGCTCCCAAATAGATTACTATATTTATATTTATACCATTAATTTCTGCTGTAACAAAAACGGTTGTATTCTAACTATTTATGTATTAAGTTTCAGGTCACAGTGGATTTAAACAGACATAAAAAGTTACATAAAAAAATAAAATAAGAAGATTGTGTTAATAATTTAATTAACCTGATCAAAAGCCTTTACATGAAAAGGGATTAGTTAATGCTGTTGAAATAATCAGTCTTTGTGATAACTTGCTTCTTCTACTGTTAATTTAAGCCAATTTACCCTTGTGTACTTAAATAGCTTTGCCTATAATAGGGTCACCAGCTGTAATAGTGTTTATATTTATAATTAACATCAGTATTTATCCAGTTCAATGTTGTCAAAATCTTTACTAACACAGAATTTCAGGTGCCTCGTGCTATTTGGTGCCACTTGAGAGTTGTCAGATCCATGGGCTCTTCAAAGCAAGGTAAGGCTGCCAGAGCAGTTATTTCAATGAGTGAAAAAACTATGACTACTCTCCACCTGGTCCCATGTCTGTGCAAATGATTGTGAGGGACACAAGATTTTTTCTGAGAATATAGCATGTTTCATTTTGACATTTCATGGAATATATGGTGATCACAACAGTAGTGCATAAATATATACAGAAAGAGCAGGCAAAGAAGTATACTCCAACTCTCTAACACAGTCACTTTAGATATTTGGGTAAGAGAAGGAGAATGAAGAAAAAAAAATGGCAGGGTCAATTGTTCTTTCTAAATCACCCCTCACATTGCCACTCTCATAGAGGGAGTATTGACCTGATGGACCACTGCTACTCATTTGTGCCAGCAACAGCACATTGGGGAGAGGCTGGAAGTGGAAGGGATTTGCAGCAGTGTTCAAAGAGGAGTTTGTTCTTTGAATATAATTACTGGCAAATAAAAGCACAAGGTTAGGTGGGTTAGTGCACATAAAGGTCAAGGAACTCCAAAATGGTGAGTATGTAAAAGAAAGTGTAAAATCAAGCAGATTTGGCATTCTTTCCATGAAACAGGCTAACACTAAGCTGCAGCAGATGTAGGCAGCTTCTGTTCCAGCTAAGATCAAGGGCAGAGTGAGAAAATACATCTGGACAGATCATAGTAGTTTCAGTATTCACCTACTTTAATTCTTTCTCTTCCTTTTCTAACGTTGTATTATATTCTGGAAGTAATGCAATACTATTGAAAAAACCCAAACCTTTTTGAGGCAACAAATTTTTGATATTTTACTTTCTGACAGGAGAGCAGGGGGAGGTTGTCATGACTTTTTAATGTACATCATAATTTTAAATGTAGTAAGACAGGATAGTTTTAATTGCCACATTAGTCTGTAATTAACACACTAGATTGCTAGGACATTCTGTGTTGCTTTATTATCCTCACGTCTTGCAGTCTCTTTGCTGTAAGGCCAAGCTTTGAAATACCAGGTATGTACAGTGGCTAAAAGATGATTCTCAGACCAGCATTGTCACCTAGGCATAATGTACCACACAATACCTCCAAAAACTTGATCATTTGTTGGATAGTGCTTATTTTAATTTTAAGCATATGTAAAGATTAAAATTACAAGTGTGTCTTCTTTCTTCCCTCTGCGGCTAAACTCACAATGCAAACCCTGTTCCACCCTAACATTGCAAGTTCCATTAATTACAGTAGAAGCCACAACTTGTTGCTTTCTGGCACCCTCTGCTGCTTTACACATTACACCACAGACAGCATTTAATGGATAGTTGAACAGCTCCTGTATCTCCATAAAAATATCTTCCCAGTAGTTGCATTTCCCAGCTCAACCAAGTAAAAGTTGATGATACTCATACTTGGTGTGTGCCCTCATTTATTGTTTGCAGATTTTCATGCTCAATTCTCAAAATCTGTCTTGTAGCTCTTTTCTAAACTTAATCTGGACTCACCCTAAGGAACATAGATAGCAACTCTGGCAAATCTGTAGAAGAGTGGCCATCTCATGCTCTTACACATATCCAGATAATACAAAAGTTCCCAGAATTTGTAATCTCCCACAAACATTCATTCATGAATGAGAAGTGGAGAGAGTGGCTTAAATGCCTTTTGAAGTGAATAAAATCATTAAGAGTTCAGTCAGAACTACACAAGGTACTTTACACAGATGCATGACCATGTGTGTGAGCCACACGCCAAAGAACACGCTCACATTGTTTCTCAAGAGACTTGCATGCTACTGAGGCTGCAGAATTCTCCATTGTCACCAGAGGCAGTGGCAGATTATTTTAGGAAGAGGATGAGTGAAAAGCCTGGGGACTTAATCTCAATGTTAAGAAATGTTCTTTTGTGAAAAGCCTACCTCTCTGAGAAAACTCAAGTCTTCCCAGACACAGAATAATAGCCTTTTCTAAATAACATACATACTCAAAATTACAAAAGTTTAAGCAGAAGAAGGAGTGGTTAGAAAATCTTTAAATAGAAGTCCTCAAGTATAACTATAAGAGAACTGGCATTTTGCCACAGTTCCAAAATAATCAGACATTTGAAAAAATCTAGAAAGCTGACAAAATATCAAAATTATGAGAAAGCCTTGTTTGGTTATACTGTAAAATAAAACCCCTTCAGATACTCTGTTTATTTTCTTGTTCAGTTTAAATATGTATTTTTGCTGTTCAGCTAAATATCATGCACTTTCTTCTCTATTTTTAAATCCAGTAAACATTCTAGACATTCCTAGTATTTATAACATACTCTCCCTATAGAAAATGATAAAAATACACCATCATGAAGCACACATATTTACTGTAATCTGCTGCTGCTATCTGGGAAAAAATCTGTTAATGTCTATAACCACAGGTGCTTTCTAGAATGCATGTCATAGTCAATTTGTGTGTATGTATTTAAACTGCATGTTATGTTAAGACTTTTCAGTGCATTGCTATTAATGGAGATTTCAAGGCCATTAATTCCTCACCTCTTTGCCTAACCATATGCATTGCAAATATATATTTGTTCAATTCCAAAACTTCAGGGAATGCTCACATGATATTTTTGAGGGGGGCAAGAAGAACAACCCACAGAAAACCCCAACTAAAAATTGAAGAGCATGGAAAGCTAATTACAGATGGGTGAAATTCAGAGACTGTCAACCGCATCTCTTCAAACAAGAAATACTTCAAAGTGCATATCACCCATTAGTTTTCAAGCATAAAGCAGAACTTAATCTCTGCATGTCCTTCCAATACACTTTAACTCAAGTTTCTGATCGACTGACGTTCCTGACAAACCCAGCTGAGGGATGGGGAGAAGAGATGGATGGGTGAGGTGGTCATACCTCAGTGGCATGAGTGGCATATTCCAGCCAGAGATTGAAGGGAGGTGGGTTTCAAGGAATTGCGGGGGGGGGAGAGGGAGAAGGAAGGCCGTGTGTGAGGGAAAACATTTGACTTTAAGGAATAAAAAGATCTTTTAGTGTTTGGTAATCTTGGTCTATAGAAGCAAAATGTGCATAATCCTAATTCCAGTCCCAACCAAGCAAACCCAACCATAACCTAATGACTCAGTGGTTTTCATGACATCTGTATAAGTATTCATCACAATATACATACTTTTCATGACATGATTATTTCATTAACATTGAGATGAGTTATTCACATATAATTCTACACAGTAATAACACAAGGGATTTGTAAGCGTAAACAAAAAGGCTAATAACAGCACATGATTTATACTCCATGAATAATGTACTTCTAGCCGAGTAAAATAACACTCAGGATGTGTTCCTGTGGCATTTTCTTTTATGACTTCAGACAGTCAAATGTGAGTGACTCAGGGGAATATGTATCTCAGTGCCTGATACCAGTGAGTAACTCTGAGCTGTTCTGTGAAGAGAGATTGTTATAAATCTTGTGATCCTTTTAATTTTCTCAAATGTAATGCTCTGAATGTAAAGAGAACTGCTTGTTTCAATGCAGAATAAAGAGGTCTCACAAAAAGTCAAATTAGAATCAAACCATATCAAAAAAAGAGATGATTTTGTTGCCCTCTCCTCCCCTTCCCTCCTAAGACAGTAACACTCTTAGGCAGGATGAATGAAGTGTTCCATTCTTTATTCTCTACTAATCTAACACTTGCAGCAGTTCGTCCATCCTTTCCTCAGCTTTCTTGTTCTCTCAGAGTAAAACTATGCCTGGTCTACCACAAAAAGGCAACTGTTACTCTGTCTGTCTGTCCAGATGTCATTCCATCTATATTTTCTCTTAAATTTCTCGAGTTCTTGGAAACTTTAGGGTTTGTTCACAAAAGCAGTTGGAATTCCTCCTCTTCAAGTTCTATGCTAAGATAGTTTGCCTCTCATCTTACTCAAATTGGCCGTGTTAATAACATTAATAATCTCTTTTCAGAAAAACTTGAAATAAGAACTTAAACATCTACATCATTGAGATTCAAGCATTTTTAACATTTACACCTTTAACCTTGCCCTTCTAGAAATTATTCTTTTTCCTTTTTTTGTTCCTTCCATTTATTTAGTCACAGTTATTCCCAAAATGTATTCTTAGATACACCCTCATTATTCCCTTTTTCTTTTTAATTTTTTTTAATTATTTTTAGATTTTTTTTATTGTGTCATGGTGCATTACCATGACCCAATTTTCCCAGGGAATGGGGAGCATGATGCTTCTGCCACCACTTAAAACGTCCAAGGAAGAAATGCAATTGATGGGAGCTTGCTGACATTTGGGGACAGGCACATCTACACAGAGGGCAAAATGAAATTCTCAGCTGGACAACAACCTGGCTTGAGGCTGCACAAAAGTGTGGGCAATATGGTCTGAATTTTAATTGAAAGGAGGTCATACAGGTGTCTAAAAGGGTCATGTAGGTGTCACTGCAGTAAGAAACTCACCTGCATATTAAAGGAGCTGGGATTAGCTTTCAAAACTCAGACTGAAATCCCAGTTTCCCAAGGGACCATATTTCCACATCCAGCCAAATTTCTATATATATTTCAATCTGTCACACTTGTGTGGAAGGCTCACCTGAAGCTGCTCCAAAGCACAGAAAATGTATCTTGAGTCCATGGAGCAAATCTCACCAACAACTGCACCCGCAAAGCCAGGAGATTCTTATACAGTTCCAGACTGTGCAGGCAGGAAGAGCTCACATGTGGGCCCACTTGACAGTGAACATGGGATGACATGTTAAGGTTTCCCATTCCTCAAGGAGCTACACACAACCATACCACACACTTTTGCACATGGAATTCATGAACCTTAGTAGAACACACAATGCTTACTTTATACACAGTTATCCTGTTTTTTCACAAACAATTTTTAGACTCAGAATACCATGCTGATGTTCTCATCCTTGAATATTGACATTGCTGGACACTGATGCTACTCAACAGCGTCTGCCCAGCACATCTGTGTCAGAGGAAGTCTGAAGGACACATGTGGCACATTTAGCAGCTGTAGTTTCTACCTGTTTATCCTGTCCACAGGTTGACTCCCTGTTAAGAAGAGATCTGCATACACCCCATCCTCTTCCAACCTTGTCCTCCTCCAGAGAAAAACCCAAGCATATAAGCAGAGATGGAGCCACCAAGGGCTTCTGTGGGACTACAGGAAAACTATAAAGCACATCTAGCACAACAAATTACAAAACAATGTCTGCCAGGATACACATGGTAACTTTGTTCTATTTCATTTTTAGGCTTCACACACTTCTTTAACTTTCTCTCTCACATAAAAAGCTACATTTTTGGAATTCTGTATTTTTAATGAAACATTTTTCATTTTTTAGCATCTTTTTAAAGGCATTATTAATGAAACCAAGTACTGTGTTGTAGAAATTACCTTATTAGTTCTGAATATATTCACACCAATTACCACATTTATCAGATACACTGATGCTCACCCCAAATCAGTGCTAGCTCTGATAACTAAAGCTTTTTACTAAAGATTCTTATCAATTTGCAATGTTCTACAGCTCCAACACCTCTTCTTCACTCCCTGATTTCCAGGATGAGCAAGACCTGTATTTTTATTGAGCTGAACTTTCTCTGTTGTACTGCAGCATATCTGTATTCTAAACCATAAAATTTACCTTTGATGCATAGCTTTGGCTGTATAAACTGGTAGAAAAGTGTGCCAAAGATCAGATTGACAAAATAGAAAACATTCTTCATGAAATGTATACAACAACACTAGGAGACTCTTTAATAAGAAAGGTCTTTCCAGCCATATCATAACTACGAGAAAACTCCTGCTACCAACAGTTAAGGATGCTTTTGTGTATTGAGATGAGATTTTTGATCACAGTTAGTGATCATTGAGATGTGTATTGGCATAGACAGTTCTTGTGGGAAGTAGCAAGAGCTAATTCTATGAAGAAAAAACACCTATTAAGACAGCATCTGAATCTCTGAAGGAAAAATCAACCTGAAGAATGAAAAACTAAAAATTTTTGTTGACTTTGAATTTATTATTTATGCTGCTGACAGCACTGTAAACTGCATGAGAAAAGAATAGAAACATGAGTTTTTTAAAATTCACTAGGGACAACACTGAAAATGTCACTATTAAAAGATTTTCAGTTCAAAACCTTTTGATTCTCTTGCATTTTCCCTAACTACGCCAGGATGGATTGAATTGGTGTGCTCTGTGTGCATTGTGTGTGTTGGTATCTGCTAAAAGCCAAAATACTGGGGATTTTCTATTATATTTATAATTTGTTCAGGAGGAAAAAAAAACCAAACTGAATTCTTTCTCTTTGAACAATTAGATAAAAGTTTTATAACGTATTTTCTACCCAGGATGCTGTCCTGCTTTTTCTAATGGGGGAACTTGGAACAGAAATTAAAGGAACAAATGGGTTATAAAGAAGCTGAAAGGAATTAGCTTTAGATTGTATCAAAAGGTAAACCCTTGAATTTCCATTATTTTCTTAGTAAAGATGATTGAAATGCCCCTTATTTATAGACCTATGGAATAATTCATACAAGGAAGAGATAGAAGTTTGTGTGGCATTATTTTCCATTTAAGGCATTCAAAGAGATGATAAAAAATAGATGAAGAGCCATATTCTTCCTAGAAAGCACAGCTGTAAAGAAAAAATAGGCAAGACTCCATAACACTACAGACAGGCAATGTATATTGTAGTACACAGAGATGTAAATCCTTATTATATTTATGAAAATAATTAATAAGAAATACTAAAATGTTTTCACCACAGTAGATCTATCCAGCAAACAGGAAAACCTCACTAATTCTCTTGCAAATTTCATTTATTTAAAAATTCTGAGAACTGAATATGAAACAATTTATCCCCCAGTACATCTCAGGTTCTCAAGTTCTGTGTGCAACATCAGCTGGGTGAGCATAATGAAAGCCACGAGAATTCTGGTAAAGCTAACTATCCAGAAACTGGATGCTGCTGGCTTCACAGGTTCTTAGTTGTTATGGACTTGGACCTATGGAGCCGATTCAACTTGTCTGCAAGTACTTAATATATCAGTGCCAAAATAAGCATAGAGTGCAAGATATTGCTATAGAACTAACTAAAAGAAAATCAAAACCCAAGCAATTTTATACACATTTACAATAAACATTAAAATATGTTTACAATTTAAGGCAAGAGCTGAATTGGGATGCATCAAAAATAACTTGAAAGATGATACCATTGGCCAGAGGAAAAAAATTTGTGCATGGAACAGAACTTGGGAATATTGGTAGTGATTAATTATGAACTGATATCAATATCATCCACAGAGAATATCAAGTATTTCCAGCAGCAGACAATCCATGTCAGTTCTCCCTAGCTTTTTTAAAGCTAATAAAATATCTTAGACTTCCTGAAAATGGGTATCTTGGAAAGGGTATCAAATGGCAGATGAAAAGAGAAAACATTTCTCCTTAATTGCAAGTTATGAGAGCAAGGATTATGAAAACATGTGTGCAAGAAGAGGGTAGTGGGATTCTTGAGGTTTATTAACTAAAAACATTAAAATGAAAGTGGCGCATGAATGGCTAACAAATGTTATTGGAATATTTTGACTGTTGCTGCTTTGATGGCTGATGTTTGATTAATTCTGACAGGACATATTACTGCATATTGGTGTATGTCAAACATATAATATGAAAACTAGCTTCGACCACTGTTATATTTTCCCCCTGCATATTACAAACACCTAAGAGTTCACTGCTATAAGGAGAACTGCCCTACCATTAACTGAGTGGGCTAGCAAAACTGAGCACTGCCAAGAAAAATTACCTGAAAATCTGGTATAATTGTGCCTTTGGTTAGGTTAGACCAGTGCACAGCCCAGAGGAAAGAAATGGAGAGCACGCTCAAAACCTGAGGTCTCTGAGATGCTCTGAGAGAAAAACTGACAAGTTTGAACTACTTTAACTTCAGTACATTTTAAATTTCCTTACTCATTTCAGAAATCAGCAGTAAAGAACTGATAGGTGAAAAGGCAGGAAAGAAATTTGATCAGTCTGTAGAGATAAAACAGTTCAGTAAAGAGACTGCATCAAAGAAAGGATAGATAAGTATATTACTATGAAGTTAAAGTGGCTAAATGCAACACCTTAGTCACTGTGCAAATGCTGATGTATGACTATGCACAGGAGTTTTTAAAGCACTAGGTTTGAGACCCAGAGCACCTGGGACATATTCTTTGGCCAATTCTTTCCCATAGCTGCATGGAGCCAGAGAGGAAATCCTGAATCCCTATGCCACATAAAAATGCAACAGGGAGCAACACCAATGCTGTTTCGGAGATGCAAACATTGCCAGAGTGATTAGTTCTTCCTGCAGCCGGTCTTTCTCTCATGGAAATGAAGCTCAATAGACAACAAAGTGGTGGGTCCCTAAGCAATCCTAGATGGCCACTAACCACTTAGATAACCTTGGGAAATCATACCACTTTCCTGTGCTTTTGTGTCTTCATGTTTGTCTTGCCTGTCTGGACTGGCAAGTTTTAACATGACTAAAGAAGAGAGTGATTATCTCTTGATCTGTGTGTGTAATATTAGAATTCCATCCTGGAGTTCCCAAAGTTCTCAGCCAAGGCCACTAGGTGCTGCTGTAATATGAGTAATTAAAATAATAACTATTATTAAGGAAATTACATCTATTCTTTCTATGGACTGTTTCAAAAAGCCTGAAAGTCAGAGAGAAAACTTATTCTAAACCTGCATATTTTTTGAACTGTAAGAAGCAGAATACTCCATTATTCACTTCACTACTACCCAAAATTTTTCCCCTTCCCTTTTGACACTTTGCAGAAAAAAGCTGAAAACACCTTCCACCTTTTAAAAACACACTGAATAAATGCACTTCTTCTTTTCTAGTTAGTTTCCATTTTTAAATCCAGTTTCAGCAGTTTGCTATAATGCAAGCTGCTCTAAAACACTATATTCCAAAATCCTTGCCAGCTACGCAACTATGAACTTTATTTATATATTATCTGAATGGGAACAGAAAGGCAAAGACCTTAGCATGGGAGAACACAACTTGAATTGCAAGTTATTCAATAAATGCATGGTGATTTTACTGAGGATCAGATTTTGTGTCTGTCACTTTCACAGCCTTCTAAGGAGGCTTCATCTTATTAAACACAGTTGACTAGTCATAAACATAGTAAAAGATTAGTAAGACTCCATATGAATCACAGTCACTAAATGCTTCTTGTCTGAGAGTATTAAAAAGTCTTTAGAGAGCTGCCAGCTATAGCTCAGAGAGCTATATGACTAAAGTGCTATTTCTGAAAGTCTTGGAGTCAGTTCATCTAACTGGACTTCACAGTGGACAATCCAAAAGGCTATTTATATTTAAAAACAATTTGGCAAGTGTTGTGCGTCAAACCAGTTTTCCAGACACAAAGACTCCACTTAATAATTTATTCTTGGATTTACTGCCCTTAAAATGAAGTTAAATGAAATTATTTGGATCATCAGAAGAACAGGTCTGATAAGGCAGTTCTGGATTAATTAGACGTGACGAAGTTTTACTGCCAGGTTATGTCAAGATCCAAAGTTAGCACAGAAACAAAGTGACAAACACTAAGCATGTGTGGAAAAAAAGTACCAGGAACACTCCATGAGAATTAGGATTTTATGGTAAAAATGGGACAGAATATTCATATTTTAAATAAATCCTTATTAAAAAGCATTTCAGGAAGGTGCACTGGTGCCAACACAAACTAAAAATATATTTTATTCTTACCATTTGAGACTGGCTCCGTGGACAGCCATTGATATCTTCAACCTTTTCATTTGCTAAACAAAAACAGTGAGGGGAAAAGGAAGAGTAAACAATGAGATAAAACTTTCCTTTCCAACCCCTGGTCAGAAAAAAAGAAAAAAGATAAAAGAAAAAGAAAAAGAAAAAAGAAAAAAGAAAAAGAAAAAGAAAAAGAAAAAGAAAAAGAAAAAGAAAAAGAAAAAGAAAAAGAAAAAGAAAAAGAAAAAGAAAAAGAAAAAGAAAAAGAAAAAGAAAAAGAAAAAGAAAAAGAAAAAGAATCAAAACCCCAAACACCTAAAAATCAAAACAGAAAAAAAAAAAACCCAGAAGAAAAAGCAGAAAAGGCACAGCAATGAAATGCAGAGGGTTTTGTTGACAGAGAGCTCCTTTCTAAGTAAAGCTCAGCTGTACAGTAACAACACTCTTGTTAGCAGCAGTTGCTTCCATATGCCAAATCATGCAAAGGGGGAAGTGCGAAGGAGGTCGCTGCTAATTCTTCAGCCCCTGCAAAATAACTGCTGACATGAAATCTTCCACAACTGTCTTTGCAGGCTCAGGATACAGTTTCAAGGCATCCCAGAAAGTATGAGCCACTCCAACTAACAAAATGTACACATGGGAGACATATGGTTTAATGGAGCATTCATTTCTGACAATTCAAAGTGTGTAAGATACAGTTCTGGCCATTTAAAGTATGGTTAAACAGCAACTTCCAAACATGCTCACATAAACATACTTCTTAATTAAGACAAGGATGAACTACACAAATATCAGAGACATATGGACCCAGTCAAATTGTATTATTCAGGGTTCATCTTATTGTTAAATACATTCAGCTTGAATTATATATTCCCCCATGCAAGGAGCCAGCTTGCAGTGCTTCCCTCAGCCCTGGTCTTACCGATGATCTGGATGATTTCTGCTAGCAGAACTCCATCTGCAATGTCCTGTTGCAAATCCTTGATCAACCGCTTGTGGCCAGATTTTGCTAGGTAGTGGTTAGCCCAGTCAGTGTAAATCTGCAGAGCAGAGCAGGAGGGCAAGGGGGAAGAATGGAAAGAGAGGCAAAAAGACAATAAAAAGTCTTAAAACAAATGTTGGCTTACATAGCACAACTGCTCTGGAGCTCATTCCCATTTAAGAAGTCAGCACCAAGGGAAACAATTTTATTGTGTTTTTTGACTTTTTTTTTTTTTTCCCCTAACGGCCATGCCCCTCCCCCTGCCATCCTCTGTTTTATTTTAGCTTCAAATGATTCAGGCTGCTTCATGAGGGTTCAAACTTGCTGCGACCAAGCAAAATTCCCCTTATGACTGTAAAGGAAACTCCTGTTGTAAATCAATCACATCTACCGCAATTCCACCTCCCACCACATTTCTACCTCCACGCATGCCCCGCCAACAATGTTCATGCTTTGGGGCTGGCGAAGAGAAAGTGATAGCAGAGACGTGTGCCTGTGTTTGGGTAAGGATTAATTGGGGTGTCTCTGTTGTTCCTGCGCCTGGTGATGCCTCTGTAACACTTTATGCAGTAACCACTCTGTCCCACTGCCCAGGTCATTTGCCCCCTTGCCTGCAGTTCAAAGTGCTCGCATGTGCTCAGAGGAGACTGAGAGCACCAGATGCACAGCAGCCTTATCACTGGATTTAGACTGTATATGTATTCTGGAAATATTCTGTGCCCTTTCTCTGCCCAAAGAGGAGCGGGGAACAGTGAGACTGAGCAGCACCAAATACTTAGCAACAGGCAACACAAAAATGGCACTTATCACCTAGAGGTTGAAAAGAACCAACTGAATTATGTCCTCCAAATTAAGGGAGGAGAGGGGCGTGAAGAGAGAGGCTGATGGCATTTCATAAGGTGTGTATGTACACAGAGCATGTGGAAAAACCTACAGCATGCACACAAGCAGAACCAGGTTCACTTAGGGTGAGATAAGAGGAACAGACACCTTCACCTCTACACTGAAGGAAGAGTGCACCCCAAGAGCAGCTCACACCATACCGGGGTCTCCCAGCACGCAGAGGGTGCTCATGCTCAGGCCAGTGGAGATTGGCAGGGGGGGTCACACAGCAGGAGGGTATCTGTGGCCCTTGGCAGCCAGCCCTGGCTCCCTTTTGCAGTGTGTCTGTCACCTCTTTCCTCACTCCAGAAAAAAGGACTTGTACAGAGCCTCCTGAACCTCCCACTGCTGTGGGATGATACCCCTGAGAGAAAGCACAGATGTATGACAGCACCACCGTGTGAGTAAATATGATAATTAAGAGTTTTCTCTGCTGAGAATATTGTTTGGAAATGTTGAAACTGCACCTTTTTAATTTAAAAAAATATAAGCTTACTTTATAAACATCCTTTTATTTAACCTCATAGACCCTTGGGAGGAAGGGGTCAGAAACCCATTTTGTGAAAAGAAAAACAGAGGCCAAAACCATAAACTACTTCCTTATTTCATCAAGGAAATCTGTGGCAGAACCAGGGTGGGGAGAATGGAGGCAATTCCCAGTACAGAGCCTAACCTAGAGAACCATCATCTGCTTTCCACCCTACAAAAGTATCACCACTTAATCCATGTTCACCTGCTAAGGATTCCTTCATTACCTGAGTACCTCTGCCACAGATTTTCACCCTCTTTATTAAAAGGGACAAAACTATCACTTGTTTGGTCTACTCTATTTCTTCCCATATTCTTGCTGGTGGATCAGTTCGTTTGCCATAGCTTTCTGGACAGCTTTAGAACTTTAAATAAGTCCAGAGAATTAAACTGTGGAAGTGGATTCAGCTCTACCATAGTCAAAGGATGCTGCTGTTAAATAGGGCCTTTAATCTCCCTGCTGCACCCAGAAGTCCACTTGAGTCCCCTGTGCTTTCACTCACTGAAATTCTTTTTTCACTGTTACAGTTGAGTTACATAAAAGGCTCCATGAAAATGTTTTTTAAAGCAAAGAAAGTGTTTCTTCAACTGTAAAAGCACATGGAGTGAGTGTGGGATCTCTAAAGATTGTATGAACACATATTTCAAAAAATATGAAACCATGATGATAAAAGACACATACCACACCTATAGCATCATATATTCCCTACTACTAGTATTTCAACTTCAGTCAGTCTTTTAAACTAATATTTCAAAAATACTCTCTATTAATATAACCAGAACTATTTTCTGTATTCCAATGTAACTGATCCACTGGAACATACAAAATTTAATACCACTAGTATTATTTTAGGTAAGTTTCGTATTGCAAATAAAAATACCAGGCATTTCCTTTTTAATTTGTGACACCCTCACATAATTGGGTGTATCAGTCCTAATTCTGACTACAATTTGAACTATCCTCCCTCTGAGCAGACAAGGAAATTTCATTATAGCAGCTGCTTTGCAAGTGTCTACTCTTCAAAGAATGGACTTCACCAACCCATCTACTGCCCTCATTAATTTCTTTTCTCATTAATTTAAAAGTGATAAACATATAGAATGCAAACAGTATTTTTTAAGCTAAAAGCTGATTATCCACACGATACCAAAATTTTTCTTATGGTCAGCATCTGATAGTCATGCAATGGTACATAAACAGTACTGGGATGAGGCAGTCTTAAAAGTGTTTTGCATTGCAGAAGTATTCTAAAAAAAATCAAGAATGCAAAGAGATGTTGATGAAGACAATATAGCAAACCAACACCCAGTTGGCAGTGGAATGTCACGTTTTATTTTCTCTGAAAATAAAATANATTCTTCTGGGAACCCAGCTGGTCAGGAGTCTTGTAAAAAATGAAAAGTATGTAGATAGACACATGAAATTATAATAATGGACAAATGCCACTATAATCATTTTACATTAAATTCTCTGATGCAAATACAATGAGAAATAGAGACTCCCCCATTCACAGTTTTTAATTATCAATGCACCTCACAAGTTTTATATTTAACTCCTTGGGAAAATATAAAGCTCTGGTGTGCATCATCATTCAAAATACTCAGTTATCAAAGGAGAAAACTCACAGAGAACAGAAGGTGAAACATCAGTAGCTTCATGCAAGTCTGCTTTCTATGAGTGCTCCACTTCCACTGGGTGCAGAGTGGCTCTAAGGAGGAGCTGTGCATGCTCCCCCTCTTCTCAGAACTAGCAATAGATCATGACATCTTGCATTAATTGTGCAGCAATGTTTCCCAAAAATCCTCTTATCTTAGATTTTTCTATAATGAGCCTGCTTCAGAGAGAAACACAGGCTTGAGTGTTAGATGTTGCAACACTTCCTCCCTCTTCACTGCTCACTAACCCTGCGCTACAGCTACACACTGTGCCGGGCTGCTGACTTACTCATTTCCTCCCCAGGCTTCCTCTCCTACCACCCTGCTTTGCAGGCACGTCTGACCTGGGAGTATTCCGCTCCAAGACTGGATGTGACTGCTGGCAGCGGACGGCACAGCCACCGTTATGTGCCATGCGTTGGACCAGCCTCAGCAGCAGCACGACAACGGAACAGAGCTGATGCTGTGTCTGTGTGGTCCCAGCCCCACGCCAGAGCCTGCTGATTTAGCTGCCTGCAACACGAACCGGGATTCAGCAGGGCAGTCCGAGCCTGGGCACAGTCTGCTCATATTAGCGACGGTTTTCCCTAGCATTCCTCAACTGCTCGTCATGCTAACCTTTAACAGAGTAGAGGAAATAAACCCTGATACCCAAATATAGTTATGAACTTCACCTCCACACTTCACATGTAGCTACAACGAGCACAGTAGAGCTGCTTGGCAGGATCCGTAATGAAGCAAAACACTTTGCAGTGCCGGAGCTTAATGAAGTGAAAAAGATAGGATCTCACAGGTTACTGCCTTTTTAGATAATGTTTAATCACAAACCATGTAATATACATCAGGCAGTGATATAAAGCACCCTCTTTAAAACTAATACAGAAATGTTACTGCCCACGATCAATGCCAAGTGGGAAACATCAGATGGGTTTCAGAAGTGCAGTCAGCCTAATGCAATAATAATTGCATGACACTTTGTCAGTGTCTTTCACTAGATCAGCTCAACATGCTTTCCAGGCATAAATGAGATCACCCCTTCTATTTATTATTTCTGTAGATGTGAGGAAACTGAGGCATAGAGGCTGCTTTTTGATGTGGCTCACTCAAGGGCAAAGAGCTGGGAATACAACCCAGATATTCTGAGTTGAAATAATTTCTCCTGTGTGCTTTTATACCAGGTAGTTTTATAAAAAGGCTTGGTGGTAATATGCATATTGCAAGAATTTGGATCCTTCCCGGTATTTTTTTTTGGTTGCTACAGAATATAGAATCTCAGCTGTGAAAATGGTCTCCTCTTGCTATCGAGAAGACAGTTTCCATTTGCCTCCGTCACTCCCTTATGTGCCAATGCTGCTGCTCAGGGAGAACAGCAGTTGCTGCCAATTGAGATACACTAAGACCTCGTGACACACTTCGATGCCATTTAGGAGCATAGGTTGATTTTCAAAAATATTTAAATATTTTCCCACTAAATGAAAAAGTGTCTTTCCTAGATATGTGGAATTAACAGATAGAATCCAGTTCTCATCCCTTGTTCTTTAAAATGTTCTGTAGGAGACACAACTGCATCCTCACTCTTTAGCATGGCAGACTTGAAATGCTGTCCTCCAGTGCTCACTATGATGAGCACCTTTCAGGGTGGGGAGGCTTTTTAAGAACTCCATCTCCCGAAAGGAATCTGTAGGCAACAGCAAGCTTCCCACAGATTTTTCTTTAGTGTTTATCTTGTGGCAAACAAGAAGTGGAGAAATGGAAGGAAAATTTAATTATTACAAAATAACCCAAGAAATGTTTCTAGCAGTGTACCCGCACTGCAATATTTCACAGCAATACACAATGCTACTTTTTGGCTGACCAGGAATCTGTCTTTTATTCTATGTTTGGTTATAACAATACATTTAGTAATTACTTTCTTTTTCTTGAAAAAAAACTGAGTAAAGGAAAATGAAACTATTAAATAGCCCCTAGACTAGAATTTTAACAGTCAGCCAAAGTGGAAATATGGCACTGTTAACTTAATAAAAGGACTATGTGACTTTCTAGTGTAATGAATTCACTCTGCTTAAAATGTTGTCATTGAAGACAACTGATAGTTGATAGCACTTAGAGCTTTCCACCCATGGGTGCTTACAAATTGCACTTGAAAAAGAAGAGATTGATGAGTTGTTTTTGTTCCTCACTATATTAAAAATGGACTGTAAAGGCTGTATACCTATTTCCTGGGAGGATTTCCAATGTGTGGCCTACCCTGGATGCTGAATACTAAACAGAGCCTTCATAACAGTCCCAAAGTCCCTGTGAAGAGGATTTGCCAGAAGAGAGGGCATGACCACAACTTTATTTCAACTTAGCTATTCTTGGCTAATGAATTGTGCGTAGCAAAGCATGTGTTGGAGTGTCCCTGAAGCAGTTTGTATTTATGAAGAGAAGCTGGGCAACACATTGATAAGTGTTAGAATAGGATGAGGAAATCAGAGATGCCTTTCTCCTTCCTACTGCCTGTACATTAAAGAACACTCAACTGGAAGGCAGGATCTGACCTTTTAAATATTTTCTTATTGAAGGTTATGCCTCTGGGATGCAAAAGAATAATTTATTAGTTTCAGTCCTCCACTTAGCAAGTAAAAAGGCTAACTTTGAAAACAATGGTTCACATTTAGACTGCCAAAAGAGACAGATCAACCATTTAATTTACGTCTTAATTTAATTGATTATAGAAAATACCTTGCAACTCATTTGCTATGAAGTAAATCTAGGGTCTGGAGGTGGCACTTGCTGTAACATTAGGCAAATTACGCAAGAAAGAAAAATATTTACACAATTAAAAATATATAGCCAGAAAATGAAACTAGACTTAATTTATAAGCAAGATGGAAGCCAATGAACTTTATTTAACAAAATGAAATGAGTATTAAATGACATTCCACAAACCCTGTTTCTGAATCCCACTGAGCAAATGAGAACAATTATAACTTAAGGAATGGAAACCACTTAGAGGGATACATGCCAATTAACCAAAATGTCAGAATCCCTGTAGTACAATTCTATTTTGTAAATAGCAGCATGTATCCATCAACACTACTCAGCAATTTACAGATAAAAACACAATTAAATAAAACTCCACTAATCCCAGCTAAGAAAATTATTAGAAACAATACTCTTCAACAATCATTGGCAAGCTTTAGATGACTTACCCAACTTTAAGGGGGCTGTTTTATATTTCCAAGTTTCACTTACCGTTTGTGATCTAATCACTGAAGTAACATTAGTACTGGCTTCCTGTGCTCCCTTTCTACTCATTTCTTCCCAAACCCCAACTCAGAATTAGTTGAACACATATGTTTGAGGCCAATACTCACCAGTGGCACAGGAGCAACACTTTCGACACTTCTATGCCAGATGGAAGGTAACAGTATCAGCTTCTTTGAATGTGTATTTGTGTATTTGCACGTAAGGTTCACTGAGTAATTTATATATTGGCCCAGATAAAAATCCAACTCTTTACAGAATAAATTCTCTAGTTCGTACTTTGAAAATAATTGTATTGATTTTCTTTACAGTTTAATCATTTAGTTTTGTTTATTGGCTTCAGTCTGGTGCAATGGCAACAAAATGCCACTGGAAGGAGCCAGATATGCTTCCTGAAGCTGAAGGGACCCTGAACAAGCAGCTACTTCTCTACAGGCTTGTGCTGTGGGGAAGGGGTACTTGTCAAGGGAGCATCACAGTTATTAGCACTGGCCTCGAGCTTCCTGAATTATCAGGAGACAATATTAAGTGCCACCCACACAAAGCAATCCTCCAAAACAGTCAGCCTTGAGACTTTCTGTTATAAATACGCCATATATTTGTTCATACAACTTTAGAACTATTTCTTAGATTTAGATATGGATATAGAAAGACAGATTGATAGATAGATAGATAGATAGATAGATATGTATGTATTTATATATAAATATATAAAATCTTTAAAGTACATTTCAGCATTCATTTAGTGAAAGTACAATAAAGTACAGGCCCCATTATCCAATGCAGCTTTTACATAAAACATTGATTTAAACTAATATCTTAGATAATTTTATTACACCAAGGAAGACCAGGATTACCCAGTGGGCATAAGAGTTACATCTAGAGACACCACTCAGAATGTGTCAGCATTTTAGTTCAGATAAGGAATGTCAATCTAAAAACAGTCTCTCATTACCTGGGCTCTCTCAAAGATCCCCTTCATATGGGGAAAAAAAAAAAGTGTGCTTCAAGAGCACGCTGAATGCACTAAATTCAATCACCAGCATTTAGTCCATGCAACAAAATGATAATTAATCTAAGTAACCCTCTATCCCCAAAATGTGTACCTTAGAGACTGGCTTCTTGGTACCAAACTGGGTTGCTACAGAGCAACTCTTCCTGCTAATATTAGCATAGGTGTGTCCCAGAAGTGCTGGGGGTGGGAGTCTGTGATAGAAAGAGGTGATGACTGTCCCGTGTGGTGAGATGTACCAAGAGATGTCTCCATAAGGTGGTGTGTTGCTATAGTAGTGACACAGGACAGAGCAGGCCATGCTTTGGTCTTGATAGTGGTGATGTGCGAAGTAAGCAATTTAATCAGAAGCACAATGACAGAATTCTCTAATACAAATAAATGAACTGAAATATAGAAAAATCACTGTCCCTCCTGTGTGTATACCCACACTTGAACATCATCCAAACCTGCCCAAAGCTTGATACACGGCTCTCTGTGGCAGTTGCTGCCTAAAGAGATTTCCCTCAGAAGAAAGAGCTCACTTTAGGAAGGAGCCCCTGTGCCTATCCAAATGAAGAAGGATAAAAAGAAAGCCATGCTTCTAGTTTTCTGGGCATCCAGGATGGGAGAAGACCTATTTGTGTGAATCTCGTGTCTCATCTATGTCTTGTCACTGGTGGGATAAGTTTCATGAACAGTCCTGCATTCACTTTAATAAAGAAGCTCACAGTAATAAGAGTTAAGGTTCCTGTAAAGGGAAAAACTAAAGGAATTTGAACAGGTTTCCTTTATGGCTCGCCAGTATAACAACACAGGTGAATGGAGAAGGCTTCTACAATCTCAGACCTGACTGGAAGACATGCAATAAATTTGAGAACAAAAACATTATTGCTCTTTTGATTCATTTTTTGTTCACGAGCAAAAAGCCGCTCTTGCTATCAAACAGACCATTCCTTGGTGGAGTGAACACCTGCCTCTGCAAATCAGTGATGGGGCTCCTCACATGGAGCTGAGGAGATTCCACTGTGAAACTGCTCCAGATTTTCCATCAAAGCTCATTTTAAGGATTTATAACTTGGACAGGGGGATTCTTTCCACACTGCAATTTGGCATTAAAGAACTTGGCCCAGGGATCAAAAAAACCCTCTTTGCCAGCACTTCTTTTTATGTGTGGAAAGGCAAATTTCTGATATATAAAGATGGAAAAATATTAAGACATACATTTGTTCTCTTCTTGTGAGAAAACAGTAGCAAGTAAACTGTAACTAACTTTAGGGTCTTCAGCACTTTTTGAGGCTTAGAAAACTAATTCAAATTGTCTGGTTTCCTCTCATGGAAGAATAGTTTTACAAATCAAACTAAACAAAATACACTCCTTTCTGAGCTACATATTTTATAAAAAGATATTTTAACTCCCGCTCAATTTTTCTCTGTGCTTTGATGTTTAAAAGTTGTTTTTCACCAGCTCTATGATTTCAATATCAATAAAGCCCTTGTACATACTAAGAACACCACTGAGGTACTATAGGTAACACAATAATATTAAGTAAGCTAATGGTTTCAAGTGTTGTGATCTGAGACTCTTACTGTCATTAATCTCCGTTAAAACAGGTCTTGGTGGTGAATGTGAGAGCAGTAATGGTCGTGTGCAACCGCTTTGCCTTTTGCTCTCTGTCTGAAGCCTAGGAAAATGGAATTATGCTTACACAGATGACAGCCTATACTTATAGTTCTTCAGATCAAGAAATGCAGTGTCTCAAGGACTTGAAAGACTAAAAATGCAGCTTGGTACAATTGGGATACCACTTCAGGACATTTCTTTTTTCCTTTGATCACCATTGAAAGCACTGCCCATAATAAATACCTGCCCATTCTGATTATAATAATACTTAAATTTACAGTCATCCAACACAGTAAATTTTATGCGTGAAGTAAATTCTGCCAGTCAATATTCTTAAACAATGAAGAGGAGATTATGATTTTATCATCATTATGACAACAGAAGACTTTTCATCCCAAATAGAAATCAATGTTACAATCTTACTGATTTCTTAATGAAAGACGTGTCTCATATACACCTTCTATAACACAGCCAGATTTGGAAGGATCCTATAATGGAAATAAAAAGGTTTTGGACTCCTACTAAAAATGTTCTGAACACCCTTTTTATCATAAAAGGTACCTAAATGCCTCTAGTGAATGCTTTAGCTACACATCACATGAGAAGAGGCAGTGTCTCACGGAGGGAGGACCTTATGACCTGGGGGCTTTTGTTCACTGTTCAAGCTGCAGTCTCCCACGCATACCTTCTACCAGATATCCAAACTTTTGGTTCTTCTACACCCTTCCATAGGACTACAGCACTCCCCAAAAATGGCCCCAAAGATAGGTGATTCATGACTCAAAATTTTTTCACACATGGTTTACCTCTGAAGACAATGAGAAACCCCTTCTTTTATGACACAAAATGGTACTTTTGTGTTTGAGGTTTATTCTCTGGGTCCTCATGACTGCTCGTACACAGGGCACCCAGTGTTCTCTTCCTCAAGGGACTGCTTTCCACATCTGCAACTCTTCACTCACTGTCCTATATTTTCTTTTAAAATACAGAATCTGGTGATACCCTGTCTCTTGGATGATGGACTAGAAATGAAGGATAAGGACTGACTAACTCACTTTAGAGGGCCACTGCCTGTAAATTTAATTAAATCCGTATCTTCCACCTCCCACACAATCACCCCTTGGGAATAAAGGCCTCTGTAAAGGATTAGGAAGGGGATACTCTCATTGCAGCCACACCACTATACAGAAAATAATTCAAGATTTGGGAAGTTGTGAGCAGGAAGCAGATGAGGAAGAAAGGGACTTACTGAAAACACAAACAAATAACTCTGCTGGCTAGAGATTAGAGCATTCATTTTGGACAGAGGCAATTGTGCTCCAGCCTTTCCTTCCAAGAACCTTTCTGTATTTTGTCCTACTAATGTAAGCAAGAAACAGAAATGATCCAGTAAAAGAAGCATCATGTCTCCTCTCAAATGAGTCCCTAATGCAGCTGCTTACCACCTTATGTCCCATGACATGTTACGCTCAGTTGTTTTCTTGAACTGTGGTGCTGTACGGCACTAATGGCACCAGTAGCTGGCTCCTCAGGTAGCTCTGAGAAGGCTGGCACTCTAGGAGAGCTCACAGAGCTGTTTAGTTGTTTAGGGGCATAAGGAGTATTACTTTGGGAACTTCTGTTAACACCCCTCCATTTAGTCTACATTTTTTAGAAGAAGAAAAATCTTTTTTTTCTGACCGTTCCCATTAACCTCCTAACTCCCTGAAAAAGTAAGAATAAAGATAACTTAAACATGTGAGGGGACTTTTTTTTTGTTTTGTTGTTGTTGTTGTTTTAAACAGGAAATACTTATTGCTGATGGATCATAAATATTTCATTCTGAAACACTGGCTAGGGTTTTTTTTCCCCAGCTCTAAATTTTGTTAAAGTAGGCAGGTGCTTATTTCACCTGCCCTTTAAATAAACCTTGCTGGCAAGGTACTTGACTCTGTGAAGCCAACGCAGCTTCTGAGCATTCTCAGAGGTACAATTTCATGTTTGTACAGATCCTTAATGTGAAAACCTGGAATGGCTATGGAATATGAGCACTGCCAAAACAGACAGCTGCTGAGTGGGAGTTCTGAGGATGAGAATGATGGATATAGACACCTAAAATGCAAGTGAGATAGGTCATAGGAACATAAATTCTTTGGGGGAGGAGGGAAGGTCATATTTCAGGAATTACTGTACAAAGGATATCCTCTGTTAAAAGTCCAACCATTTCCTACATAGTGCATAAGTATGGAACAGAACAGTCCTTAAAACAAGTTTTTCCTTAAATTCTTCTAGTTGTTCTTGAAGGTCCCTGACAACAGAAGATTGCAATTTTTAAAAAACACTTACTGAATTTCTCTCATTTTGATGCAAATGTAAGGACAAATGCTTTGGAGGAGCTTCCTGAAAACATAAAAAAACCTTAATGCTTTTTTTTTAAAAAGAATTTATATATAAGGGAACTTTAAGTTGGAGTGGAAAGTGAAGTTTGAAATTTTGTGAAACTGGTATACCTCTCAAGTTGTTCGGTACCACAGAGAGGCTTCTCAAACACTGCACCAGATGTCTTTGTTCTCAACTTTCCTGGACAGTTTAATGTTACTTCACTATCAGGAATAAAATCCCATACTTACACCAATGTATCATTTTATGTTACTGTCATTATCCTGCTATAGGTTATAATGGTATAGGCATTATCTGCCTAGTAATTATTCTTGAGTCACAGCAGTAAAACTCTTTTAAGTCTCAAGCTCTGATCTAGAGTCTGCTAAACTATTTAAGTTTCATCTGTCTCTTTGACTGAAAAAAGATGTTCCATACATTAAAGAAGAATGGAAGTGGGCAAATGGATACTCTAGTCTGTGGTTTTACAGTAAAACAATCCCATCTCAGCTAGATAGATTAAATGAGCCTCTCCATAATTTTATATAT